>VVHJ01036328.1:0-13624 GCA_015107715.1 Tylochromis polylepis | reverse complement strand
TTTGGTGTAAACCTTTTTTTTTTTTTTTTTTTCACCCCCCCCCCCCCCCCCAGTTTTATACATTTAAAGGGGACATGTCATGTTTGTTTTTTTTCCCCAAAAAACCCTATTGGACTTCACTAGAGTAGCTTTGCATGACTCAGTTAAAAATAATCCTTATTTATCTTGAGGTGCTGCACTGACACAATATGACGCAGTAATAAGGCGTACAATATCAGGGATTTCCACTCTCATTGATGTGCAGTGGCACATAGCCAAGAGTAGAAACCGGTCTGAAACTGAGCATTCAAGGCAGCATGAAGCCTGAAACTTTGGCAGCGTTTCACATGAGCATCCAACACTGTAACAGCATAAGCATGACGAATGCACTCACTGGCTACTTAATTAGGCACATCTGTTCAGCTGCTTATTAATACAAATAGCTAATCACGTGGTAGCAACACGGTGCTTTTAAGCATGTAGACATGATTAGAACAACTTGCCGACGGTCAAACAGAGCATTGGAATGAGGAAGAAAGGTAACAGAAGTGACTTTGAACACAGCACGGTCGGCGGTGTCAAATGGGCTGGTCTGAGTATTTCTGGTCTGCAGTATCGTAATTATTTTTGGTCAGTCGTTCAAATCATAATTTTAGCAGAATTACTCAGGAAAAACAAGCAAACAAAAAAAACACCCTCTTTTGTCAAGATATTGAGAAAAAAAGTCTTGATTCTTAAGTGTTTAATTGATCAATGCAGCAGGATGGATGGATGGATGGATGGATGGGGGGGGTTAGTTGCCAAGAGTGGGAAGGCAGGTATCCAGGACAGGTGAAACAGGTAGACACACCATAGTTCATTTCTAGGAGAAGGACGAGGTAGGTAAGTTCAACCATCTAAATATCAAAACAAAAGTACTTGAGTAATTTCTAAACTTCTCTTCATGAACCAAGCAACACTCCCTCTTAGAGCAGAGTACTGTGTACCAGTGACTGGATAATGGGACCAGATTAAAATAAACAGAAACCAACCTTTATCTGAAACAGGAAGTCCAGTTAACTGACAAAGAACAGCACAAAGCAATCCAAACAGGAACATATGGGGGAGGCACTAACAACCTGACAAACAGTACACCCCAACAATGAACTAAGGAAAACATAGGGATTAAATATGCATGTGGGGTAATCAGGGGTATGGAAAACACCTGTTAACACAGCTGAACCTAACTGAGGAAAACGAGACAGAAGACGCAAAACTAAATACAACACACAAGAAACGGAATAAAACGGGGAATAACTAAACAGAGGCTCTCTAATGCAACGATGGGGACTTGACAAGATACAGGGAACACAGCAGGAGAGGAAAATGTGAAACTCGGGGGATTACCGATGAAAAGATAACTTTAGTTAGAAAATGTGAAAGAAAACGCAATCTAATCAGACCCCGGATCATGACATTAAACTCCAGGACGATAATTATAACAACCCAGAATGGGGCATAATGATTGTTTTATCTCCAGTGGTGTAGTGGTTGCTGGTTTGATTCTTGCCAGAGATACAAGTCCCTTTTGGGGTTGGCATCCATTTAAGAACTCTGCAAAATCAAACATATGGAGCTATCTACTGTGGCAGCCCCTAGTGGTAAGGGAGTGGCTGGAAGTAACGTCTTTATTTTTCCTAAAATCGCTAGAAGCCAAAATTGCGATTGAAAGCGAAGTTTTGAAAGCGAAGACCTTAATCAGTAAAATACAATATGCAGAAACAATCTCTCAGAAATTCAGCACTTCTTGAGTGTTCAGTGAAAACAGAACCGCTGAATTTTAATGTTTTTGCAACAGTGTGTAAACATGGATCCATAGTTCTGCAATGACACTATGTTTAAACTCTGACACTATGCACAGACTTGTTTAAGCATTACTGAAGTCTGAAACTGTATCTGCGCCTGAAAATGCAACACTGGCAATGCTATATTTGAGTGTCCCACTAATACTTAATCATAAAGCAAGTGAGGTCACCCAAGTAGACTCACCGCCACCACTTGTCCTAAATTAGTCAGGTGACTGTCCACCCACCAAGTTTTACCCGCTTTTACATCAAGGCGAAAACACCGTATAGTTTTGCAATCTGCCGGTGGGAATGACCTGAGTTCAAAGGTTTTGTGTCATGCGGTGTCATAGGACTGATCCCACTTCCTCGTTCAAACATTTCTCACTCACTGTGAGCCCACAGACAAAGTGACGAATGTGGCCTGAGAGGCAGAGATTTGTTAGTTTTGAGATAATCCATGTTTGAATCAGAATGGTGCACACATGGATAAATATATTCATTGCCACAGACGTCCCCACAGGGGTTTTGGGGGATTTGATTTCAGAGAGAGAGTCTGCGGCTGTTGGCAGCGTTGTTAACGGTGGTACACAGCAATTAGTTTCTTGTGTGAGCAAACAGCCTGCATAAGCCAAGGATTTGCAAAACAACATCCACGACGAGTTTCCGTTGGTTTAGACTGAAGAGATGGGACAATTTCACACATTGCACCTACAAGCTGAATGTAAACAGGATCGTGAGCTGAGGTGATGTTTCAGGAGTCTGCTGCATGGAATCAGTTGTATCTGTTTGGTATCTGAGTAATCTCAGCTGTAAATTTGAGAGCTTTACGTATGCTTTATGTCTGCGATTGTGGTCAACAACATTCCTTGCCAAATGGGTCACAATCAACAAGGTTATCATCAGTTATTAGGGTTGAATGGCCAAGTGTTTAGAAGGATTTAACCTCAGCGGGATCTAATCTAATTGAGCCCCAACATACAATAAATAGCATCAGTTGTGTAACAACAGACAGTTAATTCCGATTGTGAATACCCCCCCACACACACTTTTTTTTTTTTTAAATAATCACAACTCAGCTGTTTCTGTGTGTGTAGGCTCATGTTGTAGCAAAGAAAAGTATTGCCAGTTGTTCAAGCTAAAGTCAGCTTCATTCAGATTTCTGTTTGTTTTTTTAAATTGTGCACTGTCCAAAAGAAAATAGGAATCCCCTTTCCCTTCTACCAAACCCTTCTCACAGTCTGGTTTTCTCCTGCATATGGTGAAGTCTGCCAACCTCAGGTTGGAAAACAGTAAATCAACAGTAGAGGTTTGGCTTTAATGTGGCTTAAAAATCAGGATCATAGCCTTGTTAATATGCATATGCAACCTTAATTTGTGCTTTGACGACATATTAAACCACATATTGGCAAATAAAATGACGTTTTATTTTTTAAAAAAGCTCATTTTTTCTGAACATTTGTTAGTATTTTACTGGAATCCAGATATTGTTCAGAGCGAGTCCGTTTAGTCGCACACAGCGAGTCCTACTTACTGTGTGGTCATAACTTGCTTATTATTGAGCAAATGAATGATGTTTCATTCATTATGAGAGACAAAGAGAATGTTTGACTAAAAGCTGCTTGTTTTCAACTGAATACAAAGAGGCTGCGCCGCTTTCATGTTAAGCTCTCTGCTGTCCAGAAACCATTGGCAGTGATTCTGCATTTCCAAATAACACTCGCTTTTTTTTTCTACTCAGTCCTTTTTGGGGGGGTGGGGTTCAAATCAGGAAATTCCACAGAGACTCTCGATTCCAAAGAACTTAAAAAAAAAAGAAAAAGAAAAATACAGTTACCAACTGATCATTTTTCACCTTTTGAGCTGGAATCTCATCATTTTGACTGAACAGTTTTGATTTTGGAGATGCAGACTGGATGCCACTGTTTGCCTCCTCAAGGGGACAGCTGTGCGACAGAGCTGAGAAACTTTAATTGGCCTGTATTAAATCTACAGCACCCTTACTTGCCTATCTTTATGCGAGAATCCTTGCTAGCTGGCTCTTGTGACGGCTGCTATGCTGACAGAAACGTGAACCGTGTCCCAGGAGGAGCTGGTATGTGGGCCTGAGTGAAGAGGACTCATGCAAGCACAGTGAACTGACCAGCTGATATAGTTATTTGGATTTTAATCCTCCTTTCAGTGTTAAAGCTCCACTGCTGCTCACAGTGTCGAAGAACCCTTGGAGGAATCTCCATTGCAGACTTAATTAAAATGTTAATTGTTTTCAGTTGCGTTCAACAGTTCACACTGTTTGTTTTTTTAAGCCATTTGTTCCATCCACTTGCAAGTGGCACAGTTGAAAAGATGGTAATGTAGAGATAGATAATGTCAGCCTGTTGGGTTGAGACTAAAAGATCTTTTCTAACTATTCATTGTATTGTCATGAAATTTTATTTACTTTCATGTTCCCCAGAAGATGAATCTTATTGGCTTTGGTGTCCCTTCCTCTTTCCTGTGTATACGTTTGGTTCATTGACATTAAATATGTGACGCACACATCTATTACCTCCATAGAAGATCAACTGTAATCTGCATGTTAGGTATTTCCAGACCAGTGTTTTGCAGTCCTAGCTTTTACTGCTTTGACTGAGGATCACTTACACGAGGCAACACTTTTTAAAGCAATGCTCATTAATAGCATACCTCTGAGGTAGGGTTTTAAAAACTCAGTGCACAGTACAGCGTTTGGGTGTGCTGTCCCAGACACCATTATTTCAGCAAATACCTGCCTAGCCAACCAAGGTGGGATCATAATTTTTCTAAACTACACAACATCTTCTTTACTAACCTTGTATTTTGGATCGTGTCATCCCAAACATTCTCTTGGCTGCAGTTTTGTCAGTTTTATGTCTTCTTCCTGCCACATAATCACAGTTGTCTCTGCCAACTGCAGAACTTGCAGATATTGCACCTCATTGAATGATCCTTGAGTACTTTGATTGAAAACAATTTATTTCAAAGATGCCAATGCCACCGTCCCAGTATTATTATAAGAATGCCTGATTTGAAGTGGCGCAAATATTTGTTCAGCCAATCATGTGGCAGCAACTGCATTTAGCCATGTAGACATGGTTAAGATAACCTGCTGGAGAAACGTTTCGTCACTCATCCAAGGGAGACTGAAGAAGTCACTTGGATGAGTGACGAAACGTTTCTCCCACTGAAAACGCTACGTCCAGATGAACAGAATCAACTTTTTGGGATTTACTTACCTGGATGATTGAGCATGCATCAAGAAATTCCAGAGAATGTTTCCAGAGAAGAGTAAAAAAATTTCCAGAGAACAAGACCAACTGCATGATATTATCATGTCAGCATAGACCAAAATCTCTAAGCAGTGTTGCCAGCAGCTTGTTGAATTGATGCTATAAAGAGTGACGGCAGGCAAATGGGGGCCCGGCCTGGTATTAACAAGGTGCGCCTAAGAAATTGGCTCATTTGTATCTGTTAATTAGCCAAACTTTACTAACTACCAAAATATAACCAGTGTTTAGTTTTCATCTTTATGCCCAAACTCTAGTTGTGCTTTACAGTTTGTTTTTTGGAACTACTTCAGCCAGAATAAGCTAAGCTTTAGCTTCTGTAGATGTCGACTAGCTGACTTGTTTACATTTAACTGCTGACAAAGCCCACTCTCAGTAAGCACCTCTTTTTCATGGATATCTGGACTCTATCTTGATTTAAAGACAAGGTTGAACAGCTATACTTTTTTTTTAAACCCTTTTAAATTTTCAGTGTTGCCTCAGCAGGCTTTTTTACCCCGAGGTGGCTATTACATCAGACTATACAAGCAAATTAGCATACTTTTTTCTTACAGCTTCATCATTAGAATCACAGCTTTAATTAATGACTAAATATCTGTGTATTGTTAACAGCTCATGAGCAAAAGGTAGCAAATCAAAATGGCTAAAACAGTAAACATAGTAAATATCAGCAAACACTGACATTTGTGAGCATGTTTAGTACAATAACATTAGCACTGAGGCAAAAACACTTCTATGCTACAGGCTTTTCAGCATCTTTTAACATAGTACACCAACATGCTAAACCAAAGTGTTAGACATTTCAGAGAGTATATCTGCTTAACATCAGCATGCTACCTCTCACATCATGAACTTGATAGCATCCTGAGATTAGTATTTTGCTGTAAACATTTCTCACTAAGTGTTCACCGGGGCTGTAGATAATCTGCGGTGTGCTGTCTATGCTGCAGATTCAAACTTATTGTAATTTTATTTTCTCTCTCTTTTTTCTTCTTTTTTTTTTACGATTCTGTGCAGTGTTGAAGTGATTGCATTAAAATACATGAGCGTGGTTGCTAACCAGGTGGCATGCAGGGATTTGACCAGCTGACCAAGTGGATGTCAAGTAGATTTTCTGCAGGGGAAGATGAAAAGAAAATACAATTCGACTCTGTGGCCTGAAGAATCATGCCTTTTACACACTTATGAAGAGGCTTTTTAGAAGCACACCAAACTGTACCAAATTTATTAAATCTGTGGATATGGCCACACTTGGGGACTTGCAGCTACTCACTCTTTGCATTGTGGTCAGATAATAAAATTATGCAGGTGGTAAAACAAGAATTGGCTGGAGCTGGAAAGGGAATCATAAAAAGTGAAGCAGTGGGTTGAGAGAGAGCTAGTTAAGGCTGTTTGGGTAGCTTAGCGTGGTTACTGACCTGCAGTTAATCAGGTCCTTGTGCTGCGCTTGTGGGAATGCCTCGCATGTGGTAACAGCTTGGAAAAACAGGCTTGTTATGGATGGCCTGGCAGGGGGAGTTCTTTGTTTTCAACCCTGATGGGGAGAAATCCATGGTTGCACCCAGTGCGCTTTCACTCAGGGGGAGGGAGGGAGTGGAGGGCAGTTTCTGTTTGCTATAACTTTGGGGGTCCATTAAAGAACTTGGCACTGACAGCATGAGGACTGTGATTTAAGAGCTAAAGAAACAAATGAAGCCCTTTCTTTAGACATGAGCAGAAAAGACTGTAGCCTGAAGAATAATTTGAGGAGTGAGTGAGTGCTGGTTTTGGCTGTTTCTTTCAGCAGTACTAAAAGGGAAGGTTCCAGAAGAGATCCCGTTTGTTCATGCAAAAGACTAAACAAGGCATAGCTGAATGCTGTTTAACGCCTGTGCTTTAAGTTGTTAGTTGCATTACCGATTATTCAGGAGGCTATTTGTAGCAACCAAGTTCTTAACATAACTTTTTAAACCAGTTGTTTGAAGCATTTACATATTCACATACATTTACTTTATTAAGAACTGTTAAACTGAAAGTTAAAACATTTTCAAACCCTCTCAATGAGAACTAACGACTTAACCTTATAACCTCACATTTACTGAAATGATTAACTAAATGGGACAGCAGCAACTTCACAAACATGCATAATTTAAAGGAAACTAAACAGGTCAGTCAAGGAAAGACACGAGACCATAGGCTGATAAAGTAAACAGGAAATAACAGAACAGAAACGCAGACTAGACACTGAGACAAAACTAAAAAAATACAGAGACGAAGACTGGACACAGACGGACAGCCACGGAGACAAGACTGACTCAATACAGGGAATGCAGGAAGAACACACAGAGACTAGACTAAGACAGAGTGGACAAGAAAGGGAACTGACTGAACCAAGGGACTAAAAACTAGAATTATAAACTAAACTAGGAAGCACTGGGGAAAATCACTAAACGCCAAAGGACTAGGCAAATAATAAGTTATCATTATAAGTAATAATCGCATATATATTCAGAAGCAAATCAAAAACTCACAAAACTCAAAACACAGGGTTAAAACCCACAGATTCTAACAGTCTGCGTGTAGCTCATGAAATAATTGAATTCATCTTTCCAAAACATTGTACTTAATCTAGTTAATTGCAGTTTATTTGTGATTTAACAAGAGGAGCCAATTATTTCATCACATAGGGCCAGGTAGTGTTTGGATAGCTTTTTTCCCCCTGATAAATCAAATCATCATTTAAAAACTGCATTTTGTATTTACAGGGTTATCTTTGTCTAACATTAAAATTTCTTTGATCTTAAATTTAAGTGTGACAAATGTACATAAAAAGAAAGAAAGAAAGAAAGAAAGAAAGAAAGAAAGAAAGAAAGAAAGAAAGAAAATAAAAGAAATGATGAAGGGGCAGTTTTCACACTGAACCCTCTGTGGGCCTGTCATATTTGAACCTTTTGAATGAGAGTGGAAAGACTGCTGTGTTTTCTGCTTTGTAAGCAAAAACTCCTTTCACCCTGAGCTGTGGATTTTTTTTTTCATTCCCAGTGACGTCTGCCATTAAATGATAATTTAGTCTCAGATAAGTCTTAAAATCTGTCATGTTACAATAAAGAGCCTTTAAAATGTGCAATGATTTTTTTTCTTTATTGATTATATGGCCTGATCCTTTCAGTTCCACAGCCAAATAGTGACATATGCTTACTATCTGAGGCACCACTGAAATTGTGAATCTTACATCTCCCGTGATGGCAATAGCGAGGGAACACGAATACGAGCAATACAGCCAGACAAACATTTTCACAAGCTTTAGATACTCTGTTATAGCAGCTTTTGTTCCTACTGCCTTTTGGCCTGCTCCTGCCCCTGGAGAGAAGTAAATCTACAAACTATCATGAATGAATTACATCTCATTGATCAGGTTCTCTCAGCTTTCTTTTAAACTTACAGTAGTTTATTCACCTCAAAAGAAAACAGACAAACACTGCTCAATGATAAACGTTTTTTTAGATGATCCATGAGAGCTTGACTCACACGCTGGTCTAAAGCACTGGTCATTTCTTCCAGGGTTTGTATATATAACACAGCCCAAGGTTTTGGATATAAGCAAAGATGCATTGAGCATATTTGTCCAGGTATTTGTTCAAGGTCAGTTTTCAAGTAAATAAGATGGCTGAATGAAAGGCAAGCATTTTTAAAATCAGCAAACACTGTCAAGCTCTCAAAAATCTCAAAGGCTAAACAAAAAAAGAACTGAATGAAGCAGATAAACACTAAATGTGACTATAAAGTCACATTTTTAAAAATGAGGTGATGACATCTAAGTACTGAGGGAAATAAAAAACAAATTTTATTTTACAATATTTCTGAGTTTATTTGAAGACTGAGTGATACTTTAGACAGGCTAACATCTAAGGCCCCAATCACACAGGCCTGCAAATCTGTGACCATCTAATAACCACCAGTTAGTAGGGAAAAATGCGTGTATTCAGCAACCAGTTGGCAAGCAGCTGCTGGAAGTTGCTAGCAGTTGCTAGTGTCAAATTGGTCACAGTGCTATACCAAAAACCTCCTTGTGATTGCTTTGGTCACTAGCAGCTTGCTACGGTTACAGCAGTTTGCATGTAAGATGGCAACTTGTCTGTAAACACTTGCAAACTGCTTTCCAAGTGGTTGTGTAACTGTAAATGTATTGGAAACTGGAAACCACACTTTCTCAAGTTTCACTACCGTTTAGAGAGTAAATAGTGAGTGTTTGCAGACAGGTCAGCATCTTTCATGCAAACCACGGGTAACCACAATTATCTGCTAGCAACCAAAGCAATCACAACAAGGTTTTTGATAGAGCACCCTCAATCAAAAACCTGATTTCACTGAATCAGAGAATACATTTTTTTTTCCCTTAGCAACCAGAGGTTTCCAAAAGGTTGCCAAACGCTCTCTAGGCCTGTGTGACTGAGGGGTAAGATAGCTAGGCATGCTAAAGCTGCAGAAATGGCACATACTACAATTCTGAAAATTTAAACAGTGGATTCGATTGCCTTAAAACTTTGTACAGTCTTGACTTCTAGAAGATAAACCCCATTCACTGAGATCAGGAGTGTCAAACCTGCTGCTGCAGAGCTGAATGTGGCTCTTTTGTAAGTCTCCAGTGACTTTGTGTGGCTTTAAAAAAAAAAAAAATACCCTGTCTTATCCTCTTAATTTTCATTTATTCCAATAACAGGGTCAGTGGAGTGCATGGATTTAAACACATAAATGATTAGTCTCCCTAGTTATGAATTCAAAATAACAAAAAGTTCTGGAGGAAATGGTGTGCGGACAGATTTGTTTGCTTTCACTGCCAACGCTGCTGGCTTACTGATATGTTCTGCAGCAAGAAATTAGCAAATAATAAAACAGGTGATTTATAAAGAACAGGCAGGATATCACTGTGTTTACAGGTTCAAAGGTTGATTGCTGTATGTAGTTGAAGTAAAAAGATAAGGACTGCCTCATTTATATTTTTTATTTTACTTTTAGTACTTTTTAAAGCTCTTTTATGCAATATCAAAGTTAGCGACTTTTAATTTGATTAATTTCCACAGTCACAGGTAGGATTCACTGTAACCCACACAGCTGTAGTCACTCTGTTTCAGTGTAAACATGTAAAAAAACATGACAATATGTTTTTCCTCCACATTGGATTATAAGTTTTGCTGTTAATAATAATAAGCAGAGGTTTGCGGTAATGAAAATTCCAAGTTAAAAATAATCAGAAATATCCCATAAATCACATGTGATTTATTTATTATAATTATTATTTCTTTAATTATTTACACCTATTAGTAACGTTGGTAGGATAATCTGTGGTTCATATGCAGTCAGTTTTATTATGAGGTTCAAATATGTTTTGCAGCTCCACACAGAACTTGTTAGGCAAAAGTTGCTCAATAATTGTCCTTTTGATAGTAAAGGTTGTTGACCTCAGGATATGTAACAACACTTCTTACATGACACAAAATTTTGTAGAGACTTTGTGGTTTAAAGGTGATTAATCTTGTTGAAGTTGGAGAGTCCCTGACTTTTGCTGTAGGCTTACCTGCACCTTTATATTTTCACGTCTAAAGTGTACTTTAGAGATACTTTGGTGATCGCTTTTTCATCTAGGTCAGGCTTTTGATCAAAACTGATGCGATTCACATCAGACACGGGCAATGATGTCTTCAGCTTCTCACTGAAGTTGATACATATAGCATGCTAACAGTATGTACTCAGCGCCTATAGTACACGTCATAAATCCACTACATACTTACATGCACAGTTTGTGACTTTCGATAGAGTAGGTTTTGCTTAATTCAAACTGCAAATTGTGTACTTATTGGAAATGATGATTACAATATTTGATCATGATTGCTACACTAGCTGTCGCATTTAGCAAACATTTAACACTTGTCAAGCTACTGACCAAACATAAGTAGCTCGTTTATTAGACATTCAGTGTAGAAGATTACGTTTGTGTGCATAAACTTTAAACAGCAGCACATCAAGCCCATATAGAAATCTTTTTCTGTTAGCTAGCGACCGCTGGCATTAGCATTGATAACATACCTTCCCACTAAGAAAGTCAAGATTGTGACAATGAGGTGTAGAATTGTACTTTTCGACCATAAGGTAGTTCATGTAGCTGAACACACTTATGCACTCAAAATAGCACATGTATGTGCAGAGGCAAGCAATTTGAGACACAACCAAGATAAACATAGTAAATATTATATTGTTTGCATGGGTTCTCTCCGGCTTCCTCTCACAGTCCAAACACATGCAGTTAGTGGGGTTCGGTTAATTGGTAACTGTAAAATTGCCCATAGGTGTGAATGTGAGTGCGAATGGTTGTCTGTCTCTATGTGTTAGCCCTGCGACAGACTGGCGACCTGTCCAGGGTGTACCCTGCCTCTTGCCCTAAGACAGCTGGGATAGGCTCCAGCCCCCCTGCGACCCT
Source organism: Tylochromis polylepis (assembly GCA_015107715.1). Classification (NCBI taxonomy): domain Eukaryota; kingdom Metazoa; phylum Chordata; class Actinopteri; order Cichliformes; family Cichlidae; genus Tylochromis; species Tylochromis polylepis. The sequence goes on along the minus strand of VVHJ01036328.1, from coordinate 2,063 downwards.
GAAAAGGATAAGTGGTAGAGGATGGATGGATAAATTAAAGAGCAATTATAGGACAGGTGTACCTAATTAAGTGTATGAGTCACAGATTTGGCTGATGTTTGCCCAAGAAAATCTAATTGGTTGGTCTGTTTATGGCTGTGCCTCTCAGTAACAGACCGTTCTGGATTTGAATCAGCTTTATTTGTATTGTTCCAAAATCACAACACGTCATCTCAGGCCACTTTAGATCACTTCTAAAGTTCCATCAAGCACATCTATTTGAACTGCAGTTGTTACATCACATCAGCCTTAAACTGTGCATTTATGCTGCCAGTAAGTAAATGTGAGCTCACAGACTTAGCTTGGAGGAAGAGCTATAGGCTCACACATGTCTAAGCACAGTAAACATCACATGCACCAATGCTCTACACATACTGTATCCATGCATGATAACCAAAGCAAACCAATGGTGTAAACTCAAAGTGGTGGCTGACCACTATCTTATTGTTTCTTTCTTTCTTTCTCTACCAGGTGGTGATTCGAGGAGAACTTTCAGCTGACAGCGAGGCCTCTGAGGTGCTGGCCATCGATGACTTATCCTTCAGCCCCGGCTGCGGGACTGTGTCTGGTACTGCTACCATTAATAACATCGCACCACACAGACGGCACAAGTTCACACCCTGACATTTTGAAATATCGCCGCACATAAACAGACCCCCACAAACTTGTTTTGAATACTGATGCCAGGGAGATAGGGTGCTAAAACACCTGAGATGGCATTCATAACAGAATAACTGCATCGTTAAAATAGTGCTTAGTGCACGCTTCTTACTCTGAGTGTGGAGCGGGTTTTTTTGTGTTGGCTTATTTGTGTCGGCTGTAGCGTGCTACCTGCAGCTCTGTGATGAATTTGATACGGTTCAATATCTTGGCCGGGAGCGTTCAATAAAGCACTGTCCAGTTGGCATTTTGGACATAATCTGAACATGTTGCTTTCACATTATTTTATACAGCTGCGAGCCCAAAGCATAGCATCACCACAAGCCCATTATTTATCCAATATAGTATGCTGTTCATGCTCTCTGACCGTGAAATAAACAGCAGTTGAACCTTTTTATTGATTGTCTTGTTTAGACTACAACCTTGAGCTTGCCTTAGACCTCTTTAGCTTTCTCTGGAGACAACGTTGACATTCTTAGTCACAGTTTTCCAAGAGTATCTGAGGGACATTTACTTTGTGCTGTGCCACTTATCTAAAACCGATCATCTATTCTGGTGGATGGAGCTCTGTGTTTGTTGCTTTATAGCGAACGCAAATGCTAAAAGTTGGAGTTTTGTAAATAATATTTGCAAAAATAACAACATTCCCACGAGCCTCAGATTTACTTTGTACATTCCCCTTCTTCTTTCATTGAACTTCTGACTGTAAATACTTAATCCAATTTCTCCCCCGTGGTGCTTAAGGACAGGACGAACTGCCTCCGTTTGATCATCCTTAGCAGCACACAGATTGTTTCTACGTGTTGTGTTACTTTCCTGAAGACAAACAGTTCAGTCAGTGGAGACTCAAAAGAAGAAGGCTTATTGAGTGATAACTTGCTTGACATGTCGTGCACAAGAAGGAAAAGTTAAAGAAATATGTGAGGTGTTGGCGGTGTTTAGATTAACCTGTTGTGACATCATCTCTTTAAAAGGTTATTTACGCCACAAGCTGTATAGCAACAGCTTCTGATGATGGGACTTTGGTGGAGAAGGATTCAAAGCAGGGCAGCTCAGCGGAGAAACTCACAGACCCTGTTTGTGATGAATGTGAATAACCTTGCAACAACTCATAGAGGTTCAATCCCAGTAGACTTATTCATTACTTACCGATCACCAGAGCAGCAGCTAATGAGACATTATTTTCTTCAGAAGATTGTAAAGATCTAAACTGTGTACAGGGGAGGAGTGAATGCTGGAGTGCTGTATAAACAGGCAACTGTTTTCAACATGCTTTCTATATAATATTAAGGTTGTCAGTTTTTTGTTTACAGCTTTTTATCTTTCTGTCTTTTTTTTTTTTTTTTTTTTTTTCCTCATTTGGA
>VVHJ01036324.1:0-14387 GCA_015107715.1 Tylochromis polylepis | reverse complement strand
GACTCGCCCTCGTTTCATGCCATAATAAAAAAAGATCCCTAGTTCTGTTAATGCCGAGCTGCCTCACCGAACATTTATGTGAAATGAAGTCAAGAAAGACTATCTTTTTTTAATAAGAAGTATTTATGGTAAGTGAAGTAACAAGACTGTCTTTATTTTCATACAAACAAGTATTTCTGTCAGGAAAAAAGTTTTAAGTTCAACTTCAAAAGTCAGGAGATATATTGTTGACATTAGTGTTAAAATACACTTCCAATAAAGTGAGTATTGGCAAAACCGGTTGATGTTTTTATGTTGAGGCAGTGGGGAGTGTTATTGGCAACTTCTGAAAGTAACTAATAAAGTAACTAGTAATCTAACTTAGTTACTTTAAAAATAAAGTAATCAGTAAAGTAACTAAGTTACTTTTGGAAGGAGTAATCAATAGTCAGTAATATATTACTTTATCAAAGTAACTGTGGCAACACTGGTAAGAAGGCAGTCAGGTCGGGTCTCAATTTAAAAATGGCACCAGTGTTCAGCCCGCTGCCACCCAGAGCTTGCAGAGCAGAATGAGCAGCATGACCTCAGACAGGGAGGAATTAATACTGTACATAAAATAAGAAATATGGCCTGGGTCATAACATTCTGTTAGCATTAATTAGCTAATTAACGTATATCTGTGTCTGTACATTGCACCGCTACCCTTACAACATGTAGCTTGCTAACTACGGTAGCATTAGCTGATTAGCGCTCCACCCTCGCTCTTAATCGTAGTAACTTAGACCTCCAAAGAACTAACAAAAATTTCCAAAATCAATGGACTATGTCTCCGGTGGCTACGTCCATCTTTTATATACAGTCTCTGGTAGGTTTACAGCTGTTTTTCAAAACAGTCAAATCTCCGCGTCATTTATTAAAAATACTAACCAGATTTGCTTCAGTCTATATCTAGAATCAACAGCTGTGATACAGTGCAAAAAAACAATACAAAATTATCCTCTAGAACAGAAAGAAAGCAATCCGGTGGATAATGCTGTTGATCTGCTCTACAGGTTATCAGATTAGTATTACACTGGCCCACTCTATCCTGCTGGCACTCTCAGATTCATTTACCCTCTGCTTTCCTTTCATGTCATATCTTTTGTCATTTCCTAAATCAGATTTTCCATCTTCTTTTTCTTTCATATTTCAGGTCGTTGATTGATTGTCTGTCTCATTCTTGCGACATCTACTCTCACGCTGAGTTTTCAACAAGATGAGGACTGAATTTTCTCTTTACACTTTGGCAGCACCAATTTTCCTCTCCGATGAGATGATGTAGAAGTAATTGCACATTTTCTCCCTCTCACTGTGTGAATGTAATGCTTGGCTGGAATAGCCAATAGGTTGCGAGGAGAAATGATTGCTTTCAATCTCTTCAAACAAGTCTGGGTTATATAAAAGTTTCCCTGATCAACATTCAGAGAAACTTAATTTCTGGTGCATCTCATGATGGATAGAGAGAAATTCTTAAAGCTCTAAAGTAATAAACGAGTAGCCCGTTAACCCTCTCGTATTAAAAAGAGGAAATTTTGTAGACTGTTAACTATTCCAGTATTCTTTAAGGGATTGCAGACTATTTTTGAATGTTTAGGATAAGACTGTAGATTGAGTCACTGAGAGAGAAAAACACTGAACACAAAATTCAATCAAATTTTGTGTTAAAATTCTGTAATTATTGGCGTACTTTCATTACTGATTTAATTTTTGCGTTGTACCTATTAACAAGTATTATTGCATATTACTGTAAAGGATTGTCCTTCAAGTTTTAGCTAAACCTTTTATCATGTTTTATTTGTTTGGGTTTTTTTTAAGGTGGATCTTGGCTTATAGAAAAGTTATAGTGACTCACTACACCGCCTTTTGGAACAAACTGGTAATACACGTACAACTAGTTCAACTTCTGTTGTTGTTTTTTCCCCTTTCCTCTTGTTTGTTGTATACAGTCGCTTAATTTGTTCATCAAAAAATGTACTTAGAGGTCACCACAGAGCATCATCTGCCTCCACCTCACCCTATCCCATGATCCTCTTCTGTCACACCAACCCTCTGCATGTCCTCCTTCACTTCATCGATGAATCTTCTGAGGTCTTTCCCTTTTCCTCCTGCCAGGCAGCTCCAATATATCCACTATCCCTCCTCTGCATGTTCGCATCAGCTCAGCTGTGTCTCTCTAACTTTGTCTTCACCTCTCTGGTGAACAGTCTGTGGCTTTGGATGGTTGACCCCAGGTATTTAATTTGTATTTAATTTGACATCATTACTCTTCTCTCCAGAGCATACCTCCACCTCTCCAGGCTCTCCTCCACCTTCTTCCTACTCTCACTACGGATCACAGAGTCATCTAAAAAATAAATCATAGTCCATGGAAACTCCTGCCTGACCTCATGTGTCAGTCTGTCCATCACGATCGCAAACACGAAAGGGCTTGAAGCACATTCCCGGTGTAATCCCACCAACACCCACACGCTTCTCCACTGTCTCACTGTCCTCATGCATGTCCTGCACCACCCAAACATGCAGTAACACAGCTCCTCTCTTGGCACCCTGTCATCTGCTTTCTCTGATCCACAAAGACAGAGTGCAGCTCCTTCTGACCCTCTCTATACTTCTCCATCAACACACTCAAAGCAAACATCACATCTGTAGCTCTTTCCCAGCGTGAAGCCACGCTGCTGCTCGCTAATTATCATCTCTCTCTTAGTGTTGACCCGAAGCCCGGATAAATGGGGAAGCTTTGGCAGGGAAGGCATCCAACATAAAATCTTTGCTAAATCAAATGTGGATCATCAAAGGATTTACAAATTATCACTGAAAACTCTAGTGTGTTCAACTGCCTGAGATGCCTGATATGTACACTGAGCACTTCTTCTGTAATTTTTTTTTTTCTGCCAGCACACACTTTGCACCCTTACCAACTATTTTTCCAGTAACTAGCCAGATACCACCAGTGACCTCATCATCCACAATTATATCTGTTTCCAGAGCCACTTCTGCAGTCTCTGGAAACGTTTAAGGCAAATCCACACAGCAATGAATGAGCTGTGTGGCCACCAGAGACTAAGGAGTATGAATAAAATTCAGTTACAATGTGAAAGATAACCGTTAATAGTGCAAAGCTGAAGCTGAGTTGAGCTTTTCTCATGTTTGAGGCAAGTGACTAATGATGGGGTAGTTAAGTAAGTTAGTTACCTACCAACAGACTCTGGCCTGTCCTCTGGTGATCAACCATCAGCTGCAAAGCAACAGATGACAAGATAATGTCTTTATATGATGGGGCTTTAATCTGCAGTCATCTCTGAGCAAAGCACAACAAATATTCTGTTGTTGGTGCCCAGAGCAAACACTAGAGTCCACTAAGAACTGAAGCTCCAGGGGATTACTTTGATTTCCCCCAAACAAAAAGAAAATCCCCCTGTGCAGTTTTACTTTTATCTCTTCATCTTTATCGCTTTTATTTCTTTACAAGCTTATTGGTGAGGCCTCCCACAACAGTCCCAGTTTCTTATGTGGCACCTTGGAAAAATTAATTGCTCATCCCTGCTCTATGGTCTTAATCACTAGTGTGAAGTATTACTTAATACAGCATGATGCTAATTTTGAAAAGCACAGTCACATTTAGCCACATTTTTAAAGCACAGTATGCTGTGTCCTCAGTTTCTCAGACGATCACGTCGGCAAAAATGCCAAACGTGAGGCTTCAAAGCAGGAATCCATGGACCTATGTGTAGCTGAGTCAATCTTTCATATACATTTCAACAAGTTCAGACTGTAATGCCGAGCAATGCCATCGCACAGTAAAAAAAAATAAAAATTAAAAGGTGTGTAGTCTAAGGAGCTTGGAAAGAAAAGCGTCTGGACTTCTTTAAGTTTCCTTGAAGATGTTTCATCCGAGAAGCTTCTTCAGTTCTAAGAGCAAATGGTGGAGAGTCCCAGATTTAAAGCCTATGGGAGTGTCCCCAAGAGGGTCATGGACCCCCTGTTGATCCTCTACTTGCCTCACATCCTGGGCCATCTGACCTCAGTAAATCACATGATAGGGTGGGGCTAGGTTTCACACTGGGTTCACCCGAAACCTTGGCTGATTGAGACCCACACCCGTTGTCACACCTTGGCTCATGTGATTAGGTAGAGGATCAATAGGGGGTCCATGACCCTCTTGGGGGACACTACCATAGGAGTCCAGACCCTTTTCTTTCCAAGCTCCTTAGACTACGACGACCTGGGTGACTGAGAACCTTAACAGACACAAAAGGTGTGTATGTGCAAGCCGAACTGAATGATGAAACCTGTATTATATTTTAGTCCCCTGCTGGCTGCCAGTAGCAGTTGTTCGGTAAGCTGTGCTTTAGCTGTTGTCTTGTCAGCTGCAGATTTTGCAGAGGAGATCCATATCGAAGAGCTTTGGTTCCCTCATGGGTCACTGCAGATGCTAGAAAGGGATTACTTACTGCTCACACGTCTCTGTTTGCCATTATAGTCAGGTTGACGAGAGATGTTTGTCGACACGGTAATCCAATGCGCTGCTGAGTGTTCAGGTTCTTGCAATCAGACACACTTATGAGAAACAATCAAAAAGAGAAAAAAATTTTTAAAAAATAAATAAAAACCCCATAATGTCATAATCATATGCCTTTGGTTTTCAGTGTGCTCATTTGAAAAATGAGTTCATCCCCAAATCTTTTACCGCCACAGGAAATTTTAGCTTTGTAATATTTTTTGCACAAGAACATTTCCTCGCGCGGTAAACTGAGAGCTTTTTCTGGTTTGCTGGACAAACTGTGTGGATCGGCGGTGCTTCTTCTTCTAATTCTGTCTGGATAACTGAACTTGCTGCTGCTCTCCTCCGTATGAACACAGTCAGTCCACAGATGCACAGACACATGATCAGAGTCACAAACTGACTCTTGTATTTTAACTTAAACCATAATCTGTCCTTAAACCGAACAAATGGGGGGTTTTTTCTCAAAAACTCATGTGTCCAAAACCAAACCTTCGACATATGACACAAATTTTAATTTAAGTGGAGAATTATTATTTACAAATATCTACACAGTTATATTCACTTATTTGCTACTCACAAAATGATACAAAACTGAAAGAAGAAAGAAAACTAAAATCCTTTAACCTTTTGATCCCCAATAAAGCTCCTGTCAGTTTTCACATCGACTCAAAGTGTTGCACTCATATTCCAAAAATAAGCTCTGCTCTTTATTTCTATTAATTCTCCATTTCCTGATCCAAATGGTACTCAAGAGACATTTCTAGCTGTCTTATGTATAATTATTCTTCCTTTGTAGCTTTAAAAATGAGCCATATTAATGATGATGGTATTTGGGTGTTTCCTCTCAATAACATCCCTTAAATCACCAGATATTAGAGTTAAAGAACAACTGAAAAACAACAAATATTAAACAAGGATTCATCCAAATGAAGGAGGTCTGACTCCTCTTCCTCAATGCAGAATCTACATAATGCTCTTTTATGAATGTGCCATTTCAAATATGGGTGTTTATGTACCAAAAAATATTTTGGGGAAAAAAATGTCAAACAAATTCTTCTTTTGTGACCGAACAGCTACAGGAATTATTTTATTGGCGTGAAAGCTGAACTGATAGATTTTCTTCTTTATGTTTTTCTCACTTGCCCTGCACCAGCTCAAAAGGACAGCTTGTGTGTCCCTGAGACTTTCCACCAAATAACGGTATGTCATGCTTCTTGTTTTGACTGCCATGGCATTAATTGATTTCTTTGACCCTGTAGACACAAGTCTAGCTCAAGCTGTCCCCAGGGTCCAGCCAATACACTCCATTCTCATTTTAGCACCGGTCTTGCTACAGTATGACTGCAAAGCAGTCTAGGAAGAGAGGACCCAAATGCAGACGCTTTCAAAGTTTACAAAACACTTAAGGAAAAAAGTGCTTTCAGGAAAGCCTGAATACCCAAATTCAAAATTTAAAAAAAATCCTATTAACACTCATCTAGACTGTTGCAGAGCTGGTCTTAAAGAATTATCTGCCTGGTGAACCCTACACCTCGACTGAGCATCCATTAGAAGCCCAGTCCATGGATGTCCCACCCCAGAACCACCCAGTGCTGTTGTCCAAGCGCCATACACCGTTTTTCATTGTTCTGATCTGATTCATGACCTGCATCGCTCTGCTTATATCTGCCTATAGTTGTGTAACAGCTATTTGTGAAAACAGCAGTAAAAGAGGCGAAAAAGAAGACACATAAGAAGTAAAAGAAGAGTTTTAGGAGTGACAAGGGTGGAAAGAGACAGATGGGATGAGAAAGGCTGACTGAGTTAACCATAAAACTCTTTCTATGAGGCTCTGAAGTGCATTTCCTCTGACTCTTAATGACTGCCAAAGTCAGACCCTAGAGAACTAAACAAAGGACTCTCAGGTGTCTGACTGAGAATGAAGACGGGGAAGGAAAGGAGTTGTGCATTCGGTGTGTGTGTGATGGAGATAGCAATAAAGAGATAAAGAAAAAGGAGTCCCATGTGCAGCATTTCTCACAAAGCACGAGGACTGTCAAGAGGAAGCCGTGGTTGGATGAGACAGGTCGTCGGCAGGGAGACTGCGAAGAGAGAAAAGGAAAAGCCAGTGGGACCTACACTGAGCTCAGCCAGTCGTGACACACTCAGAATGAAATTCATTACACTGAACTCCGTCATGCAAATGAGGCGCAGGTCGGCTGGGGCCCTCGGCAGCACACATTTGAGATTCTGCACTCAAGAGACGTGGTTTGACATTCCCAGTGGGTCTTCTCTGGGCATAATTTGTTGAAGTGTGTGTTAACAGGGGGCTGTGACCACGTCCTCTCACTTTTCACTCTGACTACAGAATGTACCAACAACTCCTCCAGAGTAACAATCGTATAGGTCTCAATGTAAAGCAGGTGCGTTTTGTTGATTTATCTCTTTGCTCTCTCTGTGATAAGATTAAAGCACAAAAACAACCTCGAGATGAGAGTTTGACTTATTATGGATAAAATTAAACCAACACACCATCTTTTCTAAAGACCAAAACAGGTGTTCCACAGGGTCCTGTTCATGGACAATTTCTTTTCTGTTCATATATATAAAACTGTTCAAGACAAGGTTTTTATATTTACGCAGATAATAAAATTGTATGCGTATCTAATAGAATTACTATTTTTCACTCAGTTGCTCAATTTTCTTTTCACAGAGGCCTTGGACCTCAATAGCAGCTAATAAGTTAAAACCACCTAGCAATCCACCCAAAGTGTTTTGGAGGAAATATAAGCATCTCGGTCTTGTGTGGGATTCCCATCTAATATTTGAAAAGCTTTTAAAAATGCCAAGTGAGGCGGCAAATGCAAAGAACCATCATACACTCACATACATTTAGGAATATTAGAGACTGTATGATATTTCAGTAAGGAGAGATCTTACTGAAATATGGAAGTGATGTGAAGCTTAGATTAGCCACCAAACACCTGGGAGGCGGACAGATGTGTGACTACAGATCTTCCTTATTGAACTTACGCATGAGCTTCATTTAATACTGTGCACTCAGTGACTTTTTCACATTTCAGCTATGGTGTAACCACCTGACTTTTATGACTCAAGCAAGAAAAATTGGACAAGAAGCTGACAAAATCACATCACTGCCATGTTTTTAAGAAATTATTTCAAAACTGTCAAAACAGCGATTAGTTGGATGTGGGAAATATTGGCCTGTTGATGCAACATGGACTGTGGTGTTGCGACGTGTGCTGCACAAACAAAATCTCCACCCTAACATCTTTCCGAGGAGAATAACACATGACATCCAGCTTTGTTGGGTTTTTCTTCTTTCAGCTGTTTACTTAAGTGGTCACCACATTATCTGCTTCCATCTCAGCCTTGCCTTTCTAACTTTGTCTCCTCAAACTGCGCTGTCCCTCTGATTTGTACTCATTTCTAATCTTGTCTGTCCTCATCACTCCAGCTCGGCTATCTTTTTGTCAGCGTCACCATAGTAAATGGCTTGTATTTTGTATAGCGCTTTACTTAGTCCCTAAGGACCCCAAAGTGTTTTGCACATTCAGTCATCCACCCACTGGTGATGTGTGCGCTACATTGTAGCCACTGGGGCGCACTGACAGAAGCGAGGCTGCCGGACACTAGCGCCACCGGGCCCTCTGACCAGCAGGCAACGGGTGAAGTGTCTTGCCCAAGGACACGACAACCGAGACTGTCCGAGCCGGGGCTCGAAACCAGCAACCTTCCGATCACAAGACGAACAACCAACTCTTGAGCCGCGATCGCTCCCAACACACCATCTCCGAAACACTCCTTCCCTTTCAACGTTGCTGCTCTCCTTCTGCCACAAATCACCCCTGACACTCATCTCCACCCACTCCACCCTTCCTGTACGCTCGTCTTCACCTTTCCTGTCCACTGTTGCTTTGGATTTATTAGTTTGTAACAATTATGACCAGACACCTCTTATCAGAAAAGTTGTCAGCAGTTTTGTTCTGACTTTTCACTTCAGAAAGATGAGACATGGGTAGAGTAGAGTGCTGGGAAACAATGTTTTTCAGTGTTCAAAAAACAAATCTCTTGTGACTGATAAAAAAAAAGAGAGGAAACAATCCATTGTGGGTTCTTTTTGAAACATGAAGCTTTATGTTGCTGATAGATGCAAAGAGTGGGAGCATATGTCTCTGTATCTAATTAAAATGACATACAATAGAAGGATATGTTGAATCATGCTTTTTCTTCTCAGTGGGAATTAAGCTGCACTATAACACAAGCCTGGATTTTTTTTCCTCTATGTTTTGACATCTGAATGGAGAATGAGATTACATTTTCGTAACAATATATTTGGAAATCTTCTTATTTCTTCATAGATTAGTCGCTGTATGCAGAGCTTTCTACAATGGCATCCGCCATGTTTTGGCACATACGAAAGCTTTTCTGAATCAGAATCACAGGATGAGTTATTTTATCTGACAAGTGAGAAAGATAAAAATAATTGTGAATGAAATATAGATATGTGGAAATGGCTACAGGGTGGCATAATCTTACAGGTAACAAAGGAAAGGCAGAAAGTCATAGTGAATATCATTATAAACAGAACAGACAGGCAACATAGTGCCAGTGCTATAATTATACAATATACTAATGTAAATGTTAGGCTAATGTGGACAAAAGATAATTTTAATATCCACAGGGCTTTGAAACAAATGAAAAATCTAGAGCCATCATCCTTTGTAGAAGTATTGGAGTACCAGGACTCCAACAGTTATGGGTTTCCCACAAATTCCCAGACTGGGCTTTGGTTGGATGGTGGTAGACTCTTAGCAGGACTGCTTGCAAAGCTTGACAGCTCTTGGAAAGAAGCAGATTTCGTCTCCCAGAGGGAAAACAGGTTTCTAGGGTGCGCTTGAGTGGCAGCAATCCACCCAGTTTTCCAGTTTCTTCATGAGAGCCATTTGACAGGAAATCACCTGCTCAGTGATGCAGACAATATGCCGTCGCTTCAGTCTGACTTGTAAAGAAGCACAGAGCTGGATTTTGATGGAAGATGCTTCTTTCACTGATGCACTGCTAGCAGTCTGATTGCTTGGGAGACTTTAACTTTTGGGTAAAGATGCTTTAGCGTGCATTCTTGATTAGAAAGGGAAGTTCTTTGCACAGGAAATGGTACAGAGGAGCCATTTCCAAACTTATCCCAAACCAAGACTGTAATTCCAAGACTGATGAAGTATTTTCTTCTTTACATTTTATTGATTCATTTTGATTTTCTGATCATTTCCTTGTTGAAGTTGATTCTTCACGAACAGCCTTGTTTTAAGCAGTTGCTCCATTTGATACAAAAGATGAGTTTGGGATCAAGAAACGATGGCAATCACCAAACACAGCGCTGTGCACTTTGGCCAACCACCTTAGACTCGTCTTTAGCTTCGACTGTAGCCACGCTGCCATGTTCGTTTTCTCGGAGCGTTCCACGATCTAACCTTGGTGCGAATTTGCCCACTCGTGGGACGATTGAGGCATCAGGTTAACACACACACCTGCGGATTATCACTTAATCAAATGCATTCAATTAGGGGAGTGTTGGGCTTATATAATTTTTGCGCTCTTTATTATGTTTCCATCAGATGTGAGCAGTTAACTCTTGCTGCACAGCATTTTTATGATTAACTGAATAATTAGCCTAAACCTGGTCATTACTGCGGGCCGTTACTGTTTTGCTGCCAACCTATGTGACTTAATTTTTTTTACAGTTGTAAAGGTTTACCATAAATGAGGTTGTGACATGAATGAGGACCCACACACGTGGCTTGTACGTCGCTACACGTTTTATTGTATTTTCCACAAACACTCTGTCGCAGCTTTCCAGCTGCCACTCACACACAACACACCACCTCAGGTCCCGGCACATCTTTTATAGGGGAGACATGATCAGCTGATGGAGCCGGGTGTGTGTCAGCCTCCCCCTGACACCGCACCCTGAACCCACTGCTCCACCCCCTGCCCTGCAGCTGAGCCACAAACCACACCCTGCCACAGAGGTGTAAAATGTGAAATTCTTGTAATAAGGAGCTCATCAGCAATTAGTAACCAATTCTGCAGTTACCTCTAGTTCAAAGGAGGACCTGAGCTCAGTCTCCTAATTTTCATTTCCATTTCTTAGCAAAGTAGCACCCAGCTAGCTAATCTGGGGGGAATAGGTGATGAAACGCGTCAGATGCTGCAAACTGTAGCTTAACCTACTGAACACCATCTGCTGCCTATCTTACCTGGGATCTGCCATGGCGCTCAGCTATAGGTCCTTTATTACTTTTCACTGTAGATCACACGCAAATAAAATAACAAATATAACAAGGCCTGGCACAAACAGTCAAATGAACCTTACGAACTTGACCCAGTTAAGTGGCAACAGCTATGACGTGTGGTTCAAAGGGCAGGCAGGGTTAGGAGGAAGGAAGCTGAAGCTGAAGAAAATCAAAGGTGGCGTAAACATAGAAATGTTTAGATCTCGGTGTTGAGTCAGACGCTCGATGCTCGCCGTAAAGTGTTGCACGGCTGTTACTAAATAGTGAGTTTAGCAATAGTTTTGTTAATGTATTAGCTCAAATAAGGTGAAGTTCAAGTGTTGGGGGTGTAGAAAGAAAGGAAGGTAGAACAGCAGTCCCTGTGGAGTATTGCCCCAAAGCATTTTATTCCAGAAACTCTATTTTTGCTCTCAGCTGTCAAAGGGTGCAGGGATGATTTGGCAGCCTGTTAATGGAGAGTTACAAGGCTTGTCTTACAGCCTGTCTATGTGCCGTGAGAGAGAAAGTGATGGCGACAGCAGTACTAATGGAGGCCTGATTCATAATATGTAAAAGCCAATGATGGCCACCACTGTGCCGCTAGTCACATTATATTCAGTGTAGCCACCACGTCACATCAGGGCAGTTTTGGAGGCGAGGATGAATGAGGAGAGGACGGGTGCAGGTAAGCATACTATAGCTTTAGTGGGGAGAACCATAAAGGATGACACACCCATACTAAGGCACATTTAAAAGCTTTACTGCCCTGCTCCCCCCACACAGATGAATATATACGCATGCACATCCATGGTGTGACAGGCGTAAAAGCCAGCTGCCTGCCTCTAAACGGTTCTCATGGAATAAAGCTCTCTTACACAACTGTGCCAGAAGGGGAAAAGGGGGAAGAAACCAAGTAAGGAATGATAGAAAGAGTGTGAGGAAAATAGCAACATGGGTCAGAACTAGGTGGAATCGGGATTTATTTTATTAATTACAAGAAAAAGCGACAGAAAAACCTACAGCCAAACATTTTAGCAATGGTAGCAGCTAGATTACGGTACAGCAACAGTCATTCGTTCGTTAGACCACAGGTTGGTCCAACATTTTCACACAGAGTGCATGGATTATAATACCATGTTGTGCACACATGCACAGCTTGTATAAATAAATCCTACAGGCAATATAAGTGGACTGTCACAAAATTCTGTAGGTGTTTGGTGTCCAAAGGATGAAATTTAATCCACTAACGTAGTAAAAAAATCTTGTGTAAACCTCTGTTTACTTTTGTAAACTAAGAACTATTATGTAAATGATTCTGTACTACTATGCTGCACTATAGCATGTGCTATGTGTCATGTGCCTTGCATTAAACTTGGGATACCAGAGTTTATACTCAGTGCAATGAAAGCAACTTGGGTATAATGAAGCAACCGATACCACACACTTGTTGCCTAGCTAACCTATGTGGTTGACCGCCCCTTTGGAGAGTCAGTGTTAGGTTCCTAATGACGGATGGATGGACTTTGGTGATCTCCTGTCGAGCTCCTGTCAAACTAATGGCAGTTATACTTCGAGCAGAAGCTGTTAATAACCACTGCATTTCTAATTCAGTGTGTATAACAAATACTAAAATGACTTTAAATATACTATTACAATGGTATGAATGGAATAATATTAATATTTACACAATTTATTGACTCGGACTTCTGACTGATGTTTCATCAAGAAAGGTTAAGTTACTTAAAGCCCCACTAACTGTCACCTTAAGGGCTGTAAGTGACCTGATTCCAATTCTTTAATTCAATTCAATTTTATTTATATAGCGTCAAATCACAACAACAGTCACCTCAAGGTGCTTTATATTGTAAGGTAGACCCTACAATAACACATACAGAGAGAAACCCAACAATCATATGGCCCCCTATGAGCAAGCACTTTGGCGACAGTGGGAAGGAAAAACTCCCTTTTAACAGGAAGAAACCAGGAAGATTTGGTGCAAGACTAAAGTGAAAATTTAAAATATTTATTTATTTATTCACTTATTTGTTCATTTGTTTTAATTTATTTACTTAGCTAAAATAATAAGTTACCACTGTTATTTGCGAACAGTGCTAACTGATAAATTTGCTTTGGTATCAAGAAAAAGAAGGATTTGAGTTCTGTGGCATGGAGCAAATATACAAAAATACAGCAACATCATATAAACAAAGATTTCTCCATTTCGTTGGGCTGCTTAACTGACAACAAAACTTTAGTTCCACTTATTTTTCTACAGTAGTTTGTAGCGATTTGGCTCTTATAAAACAAAGTTCCCTCTAATTCCTGAGGGTTCAGTTCTACAAGAAAGTTTGTGCATGAACAAAAGTACACCTGTCACTACTGCTGCTAAAAGCACCTCAGGAAATTGCTTCCATGTACTGAGTGATATTTCAGTTTGAGGTGCAGATCAATTCAGAGCTCAGTCTAATTTCAGAGTAGTTAATTTCTCAAACAGGAGTTCAAATGCCTCATTTTATAAATTTAAGATCGAGCAATAACCATTTAAGAGATTCACAGGACATTTCTCTGTGTGTGTGGACACGAAGGCATGCTTAGACAGAGAGCGCAATGAATTATTAAAAAATAAACCCGAGCCCTTACCCTCGTGGTCTCTGCCTCTGTGCTCTGGGACAGACATGATCAGTGCAGGTCACCAAGTCTGTTAGAGTTAATGAGAGTTAAAAGGTTGTGCAACTACTCACTATATAATTCTTAAGGAACTGTAAGCCATTTTTATTGCCATGCAGAAAGGTATGATTGACAGGTTAAATGATTACAGTGGTTGTAGTCTTCTGAAACATGTGCCACCATTCACAAAAGAACAATTCTTCAGATTTTCATATTCATCATCCGCCTGTGAGTGCCGTTACATTCTCAGTGTGTGAGTGTTTCACCTGTTATGTTCAGTGTACCTCCTATATTCAAGATTCAAGATCTTTATTGTCAATACAACAATATACATAGTATACAGCGTATCGAAATGCCATTTCGCCCGCCATGGTGTATTTATAAGAATATCAAAATATATCTACAAGGGATGTAAAACTAGAAATTACAAATAAATAATAACTCACTATATTTAAGTAAAATTAAAAAGATAAAAAGGTACTAATAGTAACTACATCTATGTATAATAAACAAGGACAGGACAAAAGACAATACAAAGTGATCATGTGCAATTACAGTAGAGTGAGATGTTGTGCAGTTGGCATTGAATACCAGGTTCAAGTTATGGTCAGGATATTGTGGACAAAACGAAGACGTGTGCAAGATGTAAAATGTGCAAATATAGCATGATGTAGATATGGTCAGTAACCATGTGACTGAGGTGTGCAAATAGGCATATTGCTCCAAGGTCCAGTTTATAATAATAATAATAATGGATTGCATTTATATAGCGCTTTACAATCCCACCATTCATTCACACACTGGTGGAGGCTACAGTTGTAGCCACAGCTGCCCTGGGACAGACTGACAGAAGTAAGGCTGCCATATCGCGCCATCGGCCCCTCTGGTCAACACCAGTAGGCGGTAGGTGAAGTGTCTTGCCC
>VVHJ01036323.1:0-11920 GCA_015107715.1 Tylochromis polylepis | reverse complement strand
AAATTAAAAATATAAATAAAAAAAATTAAAAAAAAAAAAAAAAAAAAAAAAAACTATAAGCACTGTTAAATTATGTCAGTAAAATTATTTTTGGGACGCAACCTTGTGTCACTATGGCAGTCTTAATGACGGTTCTTTAATTTTATTTAAGGAAATAACATGAGCTTGCAAGAAGACAAACATTTCTGTGGAAAATTTCTCTTCACCATGGACCTTAAATGTTCTCTGAATGGAGCTCCAAGTGGAGCTGAATCTGTGAAGGGTTAGAACAGTGTTGTTCTTTCAGCTGCAGTCGGTCTGAAATTAATCTTTGTGTGCAGTGACTGTTTTCTGAAGCTCCTGAAGTGGCAGTCATTCATTCCCACACTTGCTGTGTCCTTGTCTGTCTTTGATGTGGGATGCTCATCTTGCTACCGTGCATGTGGAGAATTGCCAGAACTAGGTGTGATATGGTAAAAGGGAACGGATGGCAGGCATGTCACATTTTATGGCAACTATAGTTTCTATTGCTACAATTTTTTTTCTTGAGTTCTACCTTTTTTTTTTTCTTTTTTCTTTTTTTTAAAGATTATTGTCGACCGATACAAAATTAACTTAATGATAAAGCAGTTTCAATTTAGGTGTGATTATTTTCTGGCTGTTTAAAAGAAAATGAGGATATTTTTGAAAGATCTTTGGTTGTTTTTGGCTGTTTTAGGCTAAAAACTGGTGTTAGGGTTTAGTTGGCATGGTTAAGAGTAGGAAAATGGGCTAGAAAATGCATTATGTCCATGAATGTCCTTACAAATATTTGTGTATTTTATGACACTGAATACTAAATGTGAAAACCTGCTGTGATCAGCGTCCACTGTGACATTAGCCCTCTTGTGTTTAATCACATATGCTAAGTATCATCCTGTTTGTCCAGTTCATTTGGAGTTTGCCAACCATGCGGCCTCCGCTACAGGCCGCCAGCTGAGGACTTCTTAGTAAATGAATACTATTACAAGCTTAACTGCAAGTGCACTGCCACCCAATGTCCGGCTCCCCGACTCTGACACCAGTGCTAATAGCGGCTACCCTTTATGCAACATAAACAGCTTAGGACTGTAGCGCTCATTAGGCTGCCAGTGAATCATGGTATGATAAAGCCGGCTTTCCTCTGCTGTGGCAGTGAGGCAGAGATGAAGAAAATAACTGGCTTTTTTCACGAGTCAGAAATATGTCTATTTTTTTATTTTAGAAATGAAATACTCTTTCATTTTTCTACAAACTGATTTCATTCATGCAGCACTATTGTAATTCAAAGACCTTATGTGCTTTTATGGATTTACAATATTTGAATAAGTGGAAATCGTTTGGAAGAACTGAACATGATTTATTAAGATACAAAATTCAGTTAAGCTATTTGGCAATCAGATTCCTATGACCCATCATAGCAGACTGGAATCCCAGCAGTAAGAGGACTTAAGACAGGACTTCCTGGAGTCTAGACACTGGTGGTGGTGAAGATGAAGATAGATGTTTGGGTGGAGCTCTGAGGGTCCAGGGTGAGGCAGAGATGGATATGAGGTGGGTTGCACGAGAGTCCGAAAGGCAGAATGACAGAAGAGGACTGGGATTTTAAAGTACACAGCATGCAGGCTGATTGGCTCAGAGAAGATGGGTAAGGAGATGATTAGACTACATCAATGATGATGAGTACTCAGTTTTGGAAAGTAGAAGTGATATCAAGAATAGACTGGCAGCCAAACACCCAGGAAAGCAGGCAGAAGAATGATTAAAGATCTTACTTATTGAACAAACGCATAAGCTTCATTTGGTGGTGAAATCTATGTTTGACAGTTGGATTAAAAAACATAAAAAATATTCAGTGAAGACACTCTTTAACTGCCCAGACAGTGGTCTTATTTTCTTCTTTCATTTCACTGTACTCAACTGCAAAATGGCCTTTAATCAGATAGCAATCAGCTCTTACTTACAGTCCCCATCTTAGTTGTTTTAAACCTGTGGCTAATCTGTTTTTATCTCCTACTTTGGGATTAGTTGAGACTTGAGTTAAGAAAACTAAGTTTAATTACAACAAAATCCCTGTCATTAAATTTACAACAATCATTGCTGTGCATAACCTCATAGTAAGTGTGGTTCCTTTTATGGGCCCAGTCACACTGAATAGTCACATAACAAACATTTAATATGAATCAAAACGCTCATTCACATGTTAGGCCGCTTTTGCGCATCCGCATTTTATTTTAGTTTAAATACTTAAGATATTTCAGTTCCACGATCTTGCAACTGATCTCTCAACTGACTGATCAATCAGCTAATCATTTTAACTCTGGTTTATTTCCATCCTGTATTGCATAATACCTTTTTTTTTGCATAAGACAGGATATATACCGTTTGTCAAACCTTGCTGGTCCTCATTTTGTTTAATGTACCAGAGGCCTGTTTGGTTAAGCTTACTTTAACAACAGTGCACATACTTAATATTTATTTTACCTCCCCTTGAGAGCAGCTCTTTACATTTCAGGAGCTACATCCTCTATGAGCTGTACCTGCCTCTTTAATCAATTTTTGACAACCTTGTGATGTTCCACATTTTTCCTGTCTCATTTTTATTCCTATCATCATCTGTCCTCTAGAGATGTGTTGAAATGATCAGGGGAAAAATGATTTTCTCTTAAAACATGAATATACTCAAGTTTGTTTTTCACCTATTGCTTTGCTGAAGGCCTTACACCGATTACCTGGAAAACACAAACATGTTGTATTATGTACTGTATGCAAGATGTGAAACACTATTTTGCTCAGATTTTCAAGGTTTGTGATAGTTTTTTTGGGGGGAAAAATTGTCCAAAAAAAGTCTGTGCAAAAGTCTCGAGCCACCATCGATTTCTTTATATTTTGCTGGGGAAATGGAAAATATGTCCGGCAAGTTAAAACATGCAGACATAGGCTACATGGAAATGCAATATGCAGGGCAAAAACAGAGTTTGCACAATTCTGATGAGCTTAAAAGTTTTTTAAAAATTGCCTTGACCACTTTTATTGTTCAACTGGACTCAGTGTAATGTTGCTTAATACCACTTTAGAAAAATTTAAATAAGGTTTGGCTCCTTAGAATCAAAATATAAAAACTCAAAGATGGCTCAAGAATTTTCCACAATGCTGAATGCCCGCATGCCCACAGATTAACAAAAGTATGAGCTGAAGTCCAGTCAGATTATAGCCTGAGGTTTGTTAGTGACATATTCTGTGAACTGCAAATCTGTTTAATTGAATGTTCACACAGTATGGGGGTAACTGGATATTTATTCATTGATTTCAGACCCATGTCTTTGCAGCTGCTGTGATGTCCTTGCTCTATGCTGTCTGTCTTATTTTATGCATTCTGGTATAGGTTTTAGATCCCCTGAGCGCCTGGTCATAATAAACAGTTTACTGAATAGATGAATGGGTTATTGATTTATGAGGCCTCCCACTGGAGACAGCTGGTCTTTCTCAGTCCGTTTGAACAGACTCACATATACGTAAATGCAGCATGGCAAAACCAAAGTAAAAAGGTTAGAGCAGAAAAGTACAATGCAAGTTTCAGCCTTTAAAGTTAAATAAAAGAAATTAAAGTGTTCTGACGCAGTATTGTAAAAACCAGGCTAGTGTTATAAAGCTAGAATTTACTGCAAAAGCTATTGGTTTTTTTCTGTTTCCTTAATATAATGGTAACATGATATGGAGTATAAGCTTACATGCATAATGCAGTGCATTATATTGATAACCTTACAAATAATGGACTTGTTGTAGTGTGTAGAAGGGTAAAATGGTATCGCAGACTTTGTTTCTGGAGCTCACCGGCTGTATAAGCGGTGTGACCAGTCCAGCGACTTTGCTCAAGTAGCATTACGTAAACATTACTGTGAACACACTGGAATGCAGCTCAGTAATGTTAATCCGCCCTCCAATGGGACCTCGCTAAACTTGCTTGGTTTCCCTCTCGCTTCACTGGCTCCACATCAACAGCATTCCTTACCAGCTACCAGAAGACCAAAGTGAAGACATGGTTATGTGCAGTCAAACAGTTGCTACTTGAGTATATAAAAAGAAAATCAAGAATTGAAAAGATAAGATTAGTATAGTCTCCACTGACTCATACACTGGCAGCCTTTGTCTTCCAGCAAGTGTTAGGAAAGCTAGAGAAACGGCTTTAGCTACAAGTGGGGGATATTTTTTATTGACTCGCTGGTTGCCGCTGAACATTGCTGCCACTGCCTTGAAACCATGGCAGATTACATGATATTAGTGGCCTCATAAGTGGTGAATTGCAATGTTCCTTCTGCCTTCAGCAGCTCTAAATATATGATGATTTTCTAGACCGCTGCAATACGTCTGGTGAGAAAAACCAACAAACTAACAAACACTTCATATCAGGGAATAGTCTAAACTTCCCACTCACAGAGTACACATAGAGCGGAGTTGCAGTTTTACCTCAGGCCTTTCCACGCATGGGATTTAGAGAAAGTGCATTTAAAAACTCATCTGTCACAACCTATGGACAGAAGTGTGATAGAAGGTTTGCCAGTTCAACACTGGTGCCAAAGTGCTGTCTATGCATTATTCAATTTTAAATGCCGATAGTGGTCGGCCTTTCTGCCCCAGGGGGTTGACTGTGGAGTGAGGAAGAGAAAAATCTCCCGGCCTCAGAGCAGAGTTTGAAATCGGGCCAGTGGTTGTAGTAAAGTGAGCAAGCCCTTTTATCAATAGGGACAGAAATAGTGAGTTTGATAGCTCTCCATGAGTTTTGGCCCTAGTTCTCCAGAGGGGTGGAGAGCAAATGTCAGTGAATGAATTAGTTGACAGGTAGGGTGATAGGGGGAGGTTGAGGCATCCTTGATCTGGTGTCTTCTTCACTGGTGTCAGTTATCAGGACATTGACACTCTTAGATCACAACTGCCTCCTTGGCGTCTGTCAGAAATGCAAGTGTCAGAAGAGATCACTATGGGAGATAAAGACGTGTTTCACGCCAATAAAAATGGAACTCTGAAAGAAGGGAGATATATTTGTTTGAGAGGCTGCACTTCGCTGAATAGTGATAGCTCAAAATAAAGCAGAAAACCCTCTAAGATAACCGTGGAACTGCTTCAAACAAGTCAACGCTGCTACAGAATGCTAATAAGATAATGTTGAGAAGAAAAATGCAAATGCTGAACATAAAAAAATCTAGTTTAAATATTGCTGTTGAACGTCAAGGGGCTGCTAATATTTCAAATCTCACATTCGAAATAGGAGCCTCTATGAAATTTTAAAAGCAGCTTTCAAGTCCTATAAAAGTTAGAATCCCCCCAAACCTTGTTTCACTACAGACTAACCTCTCATTAATATTAGTGCCTGAGTGCCAATGGAATAACTGATATGGTCTTGTGACCTCAAAAACATGATTGACCATATGTGAAGAATTTACCATCTAATTGTGACAAATGTTCATTAAATATTAAAAAGAATAATTGAAGATTATATCTTGTAACAGTAATGTGTTCTGTCAAAATGCTACTCATTATTAAACAAGTCAGGATTATATTTTACATGTAGCCAGCTGCTGAACTGGTGATTTTCATCTTCCCACCTTGAAATTGTGCTGATTGATTCAAACTGACCAAAAGTGCAACCGCATGTTTGTAATTCCTGTTGCCTTTTGAGGTACTCGTGGCTCATCAGACCAAGCTGGATTGAATCACTTTTTTAATTTGGGTACGTTCGTGTTAATAGTAGGCATGAAAATCATAGCATGGGTGGTATATTAGGATTCTCATCTTAAGTCTTGAGATCCAGAAAATAGCAATTGTTCTTTTAAATGTTTTTGACATTTGCAGCTGACATCGACAATGAAACATGTCACTTTTGTGTCGGCCAAGGGAGCGTACCATTTTGGTAACTCATATGAACTGAGCTAAAAATGATAGGATGTGCAAGGTTGCACTGTTAAAAGTTCTAGTTGTTACTTACTCATCATTGTTTGGTGTGTAGTTTAGTGCATTTGCTCAGTTAAAACATCTTGCTTGTTGATGAGAACGATCTCTAGGTGTGACTGTTGTAGGTCTGTTGTAGGTTTCAATTGGATGTTATAGATGTGGCTTCAGCTTTCAATGATAACAAGTTAATAAATTGTTGCCTGACCAATCAAAACGTGTTTTCTTGTTATGTGATGCTAGGAAAGGACAGATTTAATCTTAACAGCACCATCAATGAGACATTTTAATAATTAAATGTGAACCTGAAACCATTCGTTGACATTTGTTTGTTAAGGTGGCCTCTCCATTTCTCTGTACTAGTTCAGTGTGCAAGCTGTGTTTCTTGGCAGCATCATGGATCAGTTCACAGAGATTCTCAAACTAGCCATGAACGGGCAGAAAAAGCAGCATACTCTTTCATGGGCCGACAGAGTCAGCCTTCCCCAAAAAACAAAAAGAAATGGATGCAGTAGATACTCAGTTTCATTCCAAAAACCCCATGTGTGTTAGATGAGTCCCTAATCAGAATGATTTCCTATTAAAATGATACATAAGCTCTTGTATTTGACAATAACTGATTGAGAGAAAGGATGACCATCAGACAGGTTCTTCTGTTGTGAAACCTTAACCCCCTCCCTCTTTACTGCTCAGCTTGTTTCTCTCCTTCTTCTCTGTGGCAGTATAACCCTTGTCATAGCAAACACCCCACCCTGCAAACACCAGGCCAGCCACCCGATTTTAACAGCAAGTGACATTTCCAAGATGCCACAAATTCCTCCTGACAGAGAGCGAATGCTCATTCCTGAAAGAAACATCCTGGAGTTATTTTTCTTTGTGTGTGTGTGTGTGTGACAAGCATTTCTTTTTGATGCAGTTTTCAAAGAGGGTTACCGCTGGAAAAAAAAGGGGGGGTAAATGTTTGATGTTGAAAAGAAATCTAGCAGCATGTTGTTGCTGTGTTGGATCCTGTTGGCTTGTTAAGGCCTTCACAATATTGCAGGTGTACATGTGTAAGTAAGATGCAGGAACCTCTGTGTAGCAGTGTTTCTGAGAGTGATGTGTTTTATCAGCGTGAAGCAGTCTGGACCGAGTGGACTGGGTCAGCTAATCCCACTTTGCTATCCTACCACTCTAATAGGATTTACATGAGGGGGGGTGGGGACCTCCGGTCTTTGAAATATTTCTCCACATATCTTTTTGCCTTCTCTTTCTTGCCACGGCTTCATCCATAATTCACCTCCCCTGTTCAAATGTCTTTTTAAGCCTCTTTCCTGACGTAATATCTTGATCTAGTAGCTAGTGAGGGATGGATGAATGAGTAAGCCTTATCGTGCCCTGTCACCCATCCACCACCGCCCACCCTCTTCATACACTCTCTGAAACTCTAAAGAGGCATAATGCGGCTTTTTGGGCTGGGCTTGTGTGGCTGTGGGTATTGAGGTGAATACCCACAGCCACAATTCATATTTTTACTTTGGCCTGATTTCCACTGCCCGGCTCTGACAGCGCTTTGGTATTCCTTTGTATCACCCCTGAACTGATCAATACGTCGCCTATACATTTGTGCTAGCCTTGAAATTTAAGACAGCCTTCCTCTGTTTTAATTTAAGTCTCCACATTATCTCTTCATTGCATCATCCTTCAAAAATTCACTGAAGCAAATTAAAAGAAAGAAGATGTAAAGTGACAGAGAATAAGAAGGAAGAAGGAGGGCTGGCTGTCTTTCATTTTACACTAGCACTATACTCACTAGAGCTTATGAGTTGAAGTACTCTGTTTTGTTTTTTTTCTTGTGAATTGAGTCTCGAGAACTCTTGTAGTATGCATGGCTGTGGGAGAGTACACAGAAAGGAAACAAAGCAAGGAAGAAAATCCCGAGGACACTATTACATATGTCCAGTGCTGAGAACGGTAATGGAGAAGGTTGGGATTTTCTGTGAGAGTTTCAGGGTTGAGAACAGAGACACCGCAGAGAGATAAAGTCAGAAACGGTCCATATTTGAGCATTTTTCTGTTTATTTGTTTGAACACAGTGTCTTATTTTAAGCAAGTGTTTTCAGAAGCAGCACCACTATTGTTTTATACCACAAGGCTTCAACAGAAGTTCAGCTGATAAAGGTGATGAAAACAGTCTGGAAACAAAAACCATCAGAGCTGTTATCATGCCACTAAGCAAGGTTTTAACAATGTTCTGTAATGGCACCTAACAAGCTGTTTACTTGGTGCGGTGCAAGCGGCTTCTGTAGAGGTTTGAGGAGGGATTTTTGCTAAAAGCAGCTGTGACAGTTGGCTGATTGGCAAAGGGAGAAAGAAGGGGGCCCTTTAAAACTGTTCAAGAGTCTATTTTTCTTTTTTATTTGCCTTTTTTCTTCACAGTAGTGGATTTTTACAGTATATTTACTGTGCAATGGTGAAGAAAACTAAAGCTAAGAAGATAAATAAAAAAGGAAAAAAGTCTAATGCAGCACATGTACATGTACAACTTTTCACCAGTTCACCCCTTGGCACTGTGACTTTCTGTGAGGGTCAGTTTAACAAACAAATGCCTCTTGAGAGCATCAGCGGCTTTTTTCTATTTAGACAGATACCCTCTAAGCAGCCTCTCTTTCAGGATCATCTTCTCATGCCCAGATCCAGACTGGTTGCTATTTTTAAATTGCTCTTTTGGAGACTGTAAATTGTGACACTTGCAGTTTCTGCAAATGTTTCTGATCATCACTGGTGTGAGAGAAGGGTCTCCAGCTTTAATCCACAGACTAAACAGCAGCTTTCAGCGAAAAGTAAATAGTGGCCAAGAACACCAGGTCAGGAGCTTTTACTGTCACAGGGATATTCTGCTCTAATGTCCTGAGCGAGACTGCTCAGCAGAAATGACCTGAACTGTGGTGCATGTCACTGTACACACAGCCTTTTTGAACAGATCAACATAATCTTCACTCAACACCCGCTCTAATCACCAACAAATAAAAATTGCAGCAGCTCTATAATTAGTCCAAAAGTGCACAAGAACACTGGTTAGATTTAAATCAAGTATGATTTAGCAGGTGTTGCTTTCTAGAGTCATAGTCTGAGAAGAAAGACCAGAAAGTTAAAGAAGTCAGAGAAGAACTGTCCAGTATTGACTGCATATTATTCTTTAAAGAACATCTATCCAAAAGTGATTCATCCTTAAACCAAACTTTACTAACTCCAGCACAGCTGAAAATGATATCTTTAGTGGCAATGCTGTGACTGCCATGCAAATAACTACTATAAAGTTGGCTGGATTTGTTCAGCCCTGTAATAGAAATCTCAATTTTTATTTTGTACTTTTTGTGTGGAGAGACTAAGAAACATAATGGCAAGCAGAAATTAAAATAGCATGGGATTGTGAACCAAGTGATGGGAAATAGTGAGCCCTTACCTATATCCACAGAGCACACAGAGGAGTGCTGTGACTGAAATGCCATGCTACAGGAGGTTATGAAAAATTAAAAATGCCCTCTCAGGGGGTAAAACAGTCACAGAGAGAGGGAGAGAGAGACAGACACAGAGGAGATCTATAAGTGGCAGCAATGTTAGCCAAGTGATTGATTCGTGCTCAGGAGATTGCCACAGATACATCCTGCTGACCGCCTCCTGTCCCTCCTTCATGACCTACAGGCATCCCTTCTGGGAGTGTTAATGTGTTACACAGTGTGGAAGAGCTTTCAACAGAGCTTTTAAAACTTTAGCTTCCTTATTTTTTAAAGGAGTCGACAGGACAGAGATGTGGCTTGCTAGCCCTCTCTTACTTGCTGCTTTCTCTAACTCTTTTTTTTTTTTTCTTTTTAAGTTTTGACGGGCATACTTTATGGTTCAGAACTTTTCCATACTACATCGTACAGTCAGTTCTGCTGTCAGTATTTACAATTAAATTATAGACACTGGCACCAACCTGCTGTTAGGCATTTACTGCAAAAAGCTTTTAATGGGTTCGACTACGTGAATGAAATATTCACAATATTTCTTTGGAAACATTTAATCAAATCCATTAATATTTCAAAGGAAGTGCTTTATTCTTTTTTTTAGATGTTCAAGAACATCAGATAAACTTGTTCTATACTGAACTAGAACGAAAGAAAGTCAAACAGACAGCAAGTGGAAAGTAGAGAGAGATTTTTAGGACTTTGTTATTTAAAGATGCATAGTCAAGGTTCATGAACTGATTAGAAACTTAGTAGAGCCATTATGGCCAAAAAACAAAACAAACCTTGAATCACGCAAAACTACTTTAGAGGAGAGTAGAATAAAAAGACTTTTTAAAAAAAAAGAAAACATAGAGATGAAAATAACCATAACAGGGCCACTTTAATATGATGTTCTGTAATAGGCAACTTTCACAATAAAAAAACTGGAAGTAATGTGTTTTTTCATACTGGAGAGAACTAACCTGGATTGTCTTTATTAATAATAAATTATTGATTATTTAGGGTGTAGTAATATAAACCGATGTGACAAAGTCAATCACCACGTTAGTTTTAATCATTTATACATTTATAATAACATATTTTATAGTGTAGTGTAATTATTATTTTGTTTTTTGTGTTTTTTTTGGGGGGGGCACTAGGCCACCAGCTACTACAGACCAGTTTTTATGTCTCTACACTGGTGACAGCCATGGCTGAAGGCAAATGTCCTTTGCTCTACTTTTTTTTGTTGCTGTGAACACAGACTTTTACGAATCACTCGAGGCAGTATCCTCAACTTTGTCACCAAATTATTTAGACTCACGCAGGGTTAGAATTTGGTAGTCATTTTGACCTCACAGAACACGTTTGGCAATAACTTGCTCATGTATAGCACCTTTTAGGATGTATAACGTGACATACTGTCAGCTACTTTATACTCCACAACTAGAACAAGAAAGTTTAATAATGTTATTTTAGTTTATTTTTACTTGTATAACCCTATATCCCTAAATTTGTGTTGCAGTTTTTACAGAAAATGGCATCCTTTGATGTTAAATATGGATGTAAACTTGACTAATTGGTGGAGGTATATGACCGCAAGGTGGTAATTTTATTACACCCTGCAATTAGTTATTTTCTGAAGTGCAGTACATTCGTCTCTTGTCAGAATGCCTTTTGGCTATTGAAAATTACTCAGCAGGTTTAATCATAAGGTAAATTGGATGAAAGGTGCAAAATTAGCTCTGATTCTGGTACGAGATATTTTTTTGCCTAGTTATTCATATGAAGATACAGATACCTGGGGGCTGTTATTCACTTGTAATGACAGGAAGCCAGGAAGAATAATCATTCAACTGTAAATCCTCAGGTGAGTTTCTGCAACAGTTTTTAGTGCTTACTGGTTTGTGTTGTCTTCTGCATAAAGCAGTGTTTGTTACTGAAAACTGGTCTTGCTGGTGGCTGTGCAAACTGAAGGAGCATGTGAACATGCTTTTTGTTGATGATATTCCAGTAAGCAAAGTGTAAACTACAGGTTCATTGTTCATGTTTGTTCACTTCCACCACACCCACCCTCAGATTCTTGGCGTCCTTATATGATTGTCTCTTCCTGACACCTGTGCACCTGTTGACCCGTCTCTGTGATGCAGTCTGACCTGTTCCTGTCACCGGCTCTTTAGTGTTTGTCATTGTCCTCATTGGCCTGAAACTCAAATTAAATATTTATATCTTGCTTAAGTTCCAATCATTGATCATTTAATTATAATATCCAATGGCAAATGAAAATAAATAATACAAACTAACTGATCTGTATATGATTAAAAACATAATTATTAATAATCTTAGCATAGGGAAGCATTTTTTTCAGAAGCTTAAAATAATATAGATATTTAGCCCCTTAGCTTGCTTTGAGCAGTGTGACACTTTACATTGTAGCTCAGTGTGTGTGTGTGTGTGTGTGTGTGTGTGTGTGTGTGTGTGTGTGTTTCTGTTGTTGGTTTTACTAG
>VVHJ01036322.1:0-12862 GCA_015107715.1 Tylochromis polylepis | reverse complement strand
GTGTGTAGTTAGTGTTAGGGTCTCATAGTGGACAAATAATTTGTGTGGCATCTTATTTGATGCAGAACGCCTGATTGTTCTGTAAACAGTTTGAAATGGTTATAAAAAAACTGCATTTAACTTTGTTGTTTGCAAAACTTGTGCATAGGTTTTTAAAATGTACAATTTATATTTGCATTTCAAGTTATGAAAATGATTCGTTAAACATGTTCGTGGTCGTTACAGTAAAAAATATAACTTTTTTCTTCTCGGATTTTATGTTTTTTGTCTGATTCTAGATCAAATACAGTATGTCAAAATGAAAAAATAACAGTAAATTCAGACATGTGAGGTTGTGCTGAAAAGAATGATACCAAACAAGGAGAGGTAAACAGTTTTTAAAGGTGAAATGTAGAGGTGAAATCAAAAGTAGTCAAAAATGGCCGATTATAACCTGGAGCCCAGAGGTTAAACATTTTTTTAAAGTAACGCAATAGTTACTTCTTTTTTGAAGAAGTAACTAGTAACTATAATTAATTACTTTTTCAAAGTAACTTGCCCAACACTGATAACTACACAAACCTTTGTTTTGAGAAATGATATAACATGACAGTTACTGGTTGTAGTTGTTGATGGTGGATTATAAACATTCCTAAGTACGATTAATACCTGTCATCGAAGTGCTGTGCAAAAGTCTTGGGCCACCCCTCATTTCTTCATATTTTGTTTCCAAGGAACCAGACTTAGCTTGAGTGCTCTTCGGTGATAGTTCTTCAGGCTTTCTGAAATTATTTTCAAGTTTTTCCTTGCTTTTCATTTTCAGTCTAGTTCTTGTACCTGACCATTTTCACAGGAATGCTTGTTTGTGTGTGTGTGTTTGTTGAAGCACATAACACTGACCTATGAATCATTCAAGGATATAAACAGGACCTAGCTCAGGGGATGCATCAGTGTTGTGTTTACACATAAAAGAAAATGTAGCAAAGAACCAGTTTTAAATATTATCTTTAGACACTTTGCTACTAGCTGCCTGTCACAAAAACATATAGTTTGCTTGCATTCTTCAGTTGAATGTATGGAAAATGTCAATGATTATGCAGTTTAGCATAAACTGCATAATCAAAACTTGGCATATCATGCCATGGTGTGCGGTGTGCCTTTAAATAATTTGAAGAAACTGGACAAGTGAAGTAGAAAAGAAGTGGCAGGCCTAAAAAAAATACTGTTCCCTGAAGCTTTCTCAGATATCAGAAATTGTCTCAGAGACAGGATGGCTATGAAGAAGGTGTTCTTAAAGAATAGAAACAATGTTAAAAGGCTGAAGGTTTGCCAAATTACAGAAGAACTGGACTGGAAATCAGTGGAAACAGGTCTGATGAGTGATGAATCCAGATTTGAACATTTTGGTTCAAATTGTTGTAAGTACAAAGGAGGTCAGGAGAGAGGTACGACAGTGAGTGTCTGTAAAGTCTGCATTAAGCACGGTGGAGGCTCTGTCATGGTTTGGGTCTTGTCAAAATTGATGGAATTGTGAACGCAGAAAGGTAGTGTCAGATTTTAATCCATGATGCAATAGCCTGATCCTCAACACTATTGAAGCCACGTGGGATCATTTTGACAGAGAACAGAATAAAAGGCAGCCAACATCCAAAGAAGAGCTTTGAATGCCCTCCAAGAAGCCTGGAGAACTACTCCAGAAGACTACTTAAAAAAATTACATGAAACCGTGGCTAGGAAAGCTCCAACTGTGTTGAAAAATAAAAATGATCATATCAAATATTGAAATTCTTGTCTGTCAGTAGACATTGACCTTCATGCCCATTGTACAGACTCAGTTTTTGCCTTATGTACTGTATTTCCATGTATGTTAGCTCTGCCTATTTTCCACATTTTTCAAAATATAAACAATATAGGGGGCTCAAGACTTTTGCACAATACTGTACATTTGGCCAGTATTATATACCTTCTGTTTATTGTAGCATTTTACAAGTTACATAACAATTAACAAACTGTCAAGGCTATGGCATGGAAACATGAAGCACAGAGACAAAAGTAGCTAGACATGGAACACAGGGAAGACGTAGTGACAGAGAACCAAGGCAAGCCTTCAACACACGGAGACAAATAAGGAAAACAAGAATACAGAACAAAACCTTCACTAGAGACATGACACCAGGAACACAGGGGAAGCACAGAAACAACAGAAAGCCTAGAAACCAGAAACTATAAATACAATACAAACAGAAAACAGTAATTTAAAGAATATAACTTAAACCAAAAACACAAACACTGGGTCACCAGACCCAGTGCCGTGACAGAAACAGAGCAAGCAGAACTAATCCAGCTGTATAGTCTGTGTAGTTCAAATTCTCCAAGCTAACCACAGTTTTACTATTTTTCTCATGCATGAACAAACTGCTCAAAACTAAAAGGAGACGTGCCCAATCACAGCATTTGTCCCATTATTATTATAAACAAAAATACTCACAATATGAAAGTAGTGGCTGATGTGTCAATATAGGTGTAAGCAAAATACATGCACCACTGCACACAGGATAGACTAAGATGAAAACAGGATTCATAAATGTCAGCCCATCCTAGTCTTATTACACTGAATATCTAAATAGCCCTCTGGGAATCCTGGATCATAAATTTAATCATGACACATTGCACAATATAATGTCATACTGGTAAACATTGCCTTTCTATCAAGTTTGTGACAGATATACAAATGAATGATAAAAGAATGTCACTAGATCTTATACAGTAATTCACATGAATGAATCTAAAGAAATATTCATAACTCTGGGTTAGATAGTGTCAAGCATGTTTATCCAATATTGTTCTGCCTACTGACTGTGGTTTCAATATCTGTGAATCACAATATTTCTGCCGATCTCTGTTTTTATGTTTTCTTTTTGGAATGACTGACAATGGATGCTGCCAAACAAAAAAGTTGCTGCACAGAACTGTCAAAGCTCTCTTGTCTTTTTTCAAGTACTTTTGTATTTGATATAAAAAATAGCATGTAAATATACCATAGCAAAAACATCAGTGTTTAGTTGTAGCTTAAAGGTTCTATGCTACACATTATTACTGTGGCAAATACTGTTATAACTGTTGTTTGTATACTGCTTTGTGACAACCAGCCAAACAACTTTGCAGTGTTTCCACTTTGTCCCTTTGGGTGTGCAGTACAAAAACTGCAAAATGCAAAATGCCTTGTCACCACCCAAATCCTAGTGGGGGTACATCTACAGTGAGAGCTGCATCCATGTCACTCCACTGCAACAACAGCAAAGCCTAATGCAGAGGCAGCAACCTGCTACAGCTCGATGGCACAACCATTAGTGAATAATATACCGATGGTATGCTACAGCAGTATATCTGGGCTGCTTTATTATACTCATTGGGGCTTTCAAAGGCCTAAGGTGTACATGTTTATGTGCAATGACACTGTTATTACACAGGGGGCTACTCTTTGCTGTTATGGAGTACAGAAAGTATAACATGCTTGAGGGTTTCTGCAGTAATTCAGCTGAACTGAGCACCATGAGCATCTAAGCAGCCGAAGATATTTCTGTGCTGTCGTAATGTCGTAATCAAGTCATCTCTATCACATCCTACAGGAGGATATGCAGTGCCCCATGATTATCGAGCTTAAGCACACTGTTACATCAGAAAAAGTAAAAAAAATTAAAATTAAAAATACAATAAGTTTTTTAAAAAATAGCTCAAATAGATTTTATGCTTTCTCAAGTTATTTCCTGACTTCTGGTTTTGTTTTCTTATACCTTAGCACATACAGACTGCACTAGTCCACTGAAAAAATTATGCTCTATAAGTGTTACCCTGACCCTGTGATGGACTGAGGCCTGCCTGGCAAGTACCCTGAGTCAGGTGGGATATGCCACACTAAGTACTTTATTGTTGAAGCTATACCAAAATCAAACTTCAGAATTTGTGATGTTTAAATATATTTATTAAAATAATTAATAATTACTGGCCAATTAAACTCTGTAGTGATTGAAATTTTGCTACTTGAGGCTGTATTTATTGTGAGAGTACCATCATGCACAATAAGTAAAAACAGATTTCCATTATGTTGGACATTGGAGTCAGTTTAAAGAACTGCAGCGCTCTCATGCACCTTTTAGTCTTGGGTAGTGTAACTGCGTCCCTTACCTTGAGATCAATATCTGTCATTGCTATGCATTATTTTTCTGCTCTGAGGTAGAAATAATGATTTTCACAAGGTAAGAGTCTGAAAATGGTGTCAGCAACACCTATCATGCTTGCTGTCCATTTTCAGAGGTGTAAGCACTGGTCTGAATGTAAAATATGCCATTGTAGATTATGTGCATGTATATGTGTCACCAAATATGTGCTGAAGTAAATATGTCTGCACAGCATGATATGCAAGCAGTGTGCATACTGTTAGTGTACAATTTTAGTGTTATTTTTCTGTTTCTCAAGAAAATCACCTCTGCAAACAGCACCTTTGAAGAATACCCCTAATCCTGTCTTTGTTGACTTCAGGCCTGTGAAAAGTTGTGGCCTAAGCTCAGTACCTGTGAGAGCAAAGGTACTTGCAGACAGAAGTGTGTAGAAGTGAGAGAATACAGTCACTTAGTGCATGCAGGTTTCTAAAACTTAAAATTATTTTGGAGCAGCAGGGAACCTAATCTCAAAAGCCAAGGTTCTTTCCAAAGAAAATGATTCACTTACACTCTGTAAAGATTAATAAACTGTAAAAGTGTGCATGTTAAATTGCATTTTATAGTCAAAGTGTAGATGTCAAACCATAGGCTATGACAAATTGAGTCTCAGCAGGGAACTCAGTGGGCCAAGGCATGACTGCATTAGTGCCAGAAGGTTGAAATGTACTTGGCATATACTGGGTCTAGGCCTCTGAATGCATCAGTATTTCAAGTTTCCTTTCAAGAGAGCAGGGACCACTTGAATGCAATGTAGATATCTAGAAGAAGTAAAACAATAAGCTGAGCTCAGGTACTACACTTATTAAACACGAAGAAAGTGATCTTTACAATAACTCCCATCCACTAATGGTGTATTTGATACAACCATAGGCCAACTGAAATAAGATGAAGCCAAAGAACTGAAACTGCTTGTATCCAGAGTAACTGCTGGCTTGGTATATCTAATGGTAAACAATAGTAATAATAAGATAGCAAGGAACAGAGTGACAAATTCTAATTGATGTGGAGCGGATGTTATCAATTAAAGAAAAGAAAGACGAAATCAACTCAGAGACACATACTTTACCCCAAACCAATGTTGATATCGCTTTTATTTTTTATAATTAGAGGTTATTGGAAATAATAACATAATTTAAGTTATTCAACTAGGTCTATGCAGGTACAGTGAATTCCTGTAGTTTTTGTGAATAGTAGTGAGCCACAACTGTAAATGATATTATTTTTTTATATTAAAAGGGAAACCAAATGTCACAGTCTCATAACAGTGGTTTAACCTCTGTTATTCTACTGTACAGCTTTTAAGTGATAAAAAGGAAAGAAATTCTATACTTTCAATCTGCACAGGTATGTGTTTGATGTTTATACATAATAGTCTGACATTTCTCTGCTGAGGAGAAGGCATTGTGAATGCCTGTTATGGCTACAGCAGCCTTAACTATCATCCATTTTAAACTATTCCATTTTGTTCTTAACTATAGAATCACACTTTACATTTCAGCCCTGTGTCAAAATGAATAAACCAGTTTATTAGTTTCTTCAGCTCAAAGGTTAACAAGACAATACTTAAATATACTTGTGATATGATTTTCTCCATTTAGTAAAGTATTTCTCTTAAGAGAGTTGGTGTCAGTAAAGACAGGATTTAGAGACTCATTAACCCAAAAGTATTAAATGGCTTATGTTTCAACCAACAGTGGCTCTTTAAAGGTGTGTTCATGCACAAACATCACTGTAACAGAAGACAAATGAACACTTATTCACTGCTGTTGCTGTAATTTAACTAAAATTTGATGCTATTTTCATACAGTTGGAGGTTCAGCGTTTCCCTTACTCACAAATCCCTCTGTGTTTCATGAACCCATATTTTATTTACAATAGAACACAGAAAGCATATCAGTTTTTAAAACGAGAAAATGCACAGAAAAAAGTTATTTTGAATTTGATGGTAGCAGCAATTGTCAAAAAAAGTTTAGAAAAGCTGGGCAGAGGCTCACCTGCCTGCAATCCAAACCTTTAACCAAATTACATCATTTGGAGCAGCATGAAACAAAAAATTAAACAAAGAAGACCATGGACAACTAAAACCCTTTATCAGACAAGAATGGAACAGCATTCCTCTTACAAAAGTCCAGCAGTTCTCAGTTCCCAGATGTTTACAGACAGCAACACATCTGGATTTTTATAAAATTGAAATGTGGTGTTGCTCCCATTATATTCAAAATGACCTAACTGTCTTTCTTAAAATTAAACATTTTCTCTTTTTTCTGTGTTCTATTGCGAATAAAATCTGAATTTATGAAATTTGCAAATCATTTTATTTAGTTCTTGTTTATATTTTGCTGTCCAAACCTTGTTGGAGTTAGAGTCATAGAAACATGGGGTGGGAAGGAACAATGGTAGGTTACAGCTACATTAAAGTTATATCTTTTATTAAAATTTCTCAATACTGAGAGTCATTTTCACTTGGCCATGGTCAGCCTGGCCCTAATGTACTTACACAATCCCTCAAAAGAGTAAAATGTTAAAAACCACAGGTCCAAATGACATATTTCAGTTTTTTATTTTGTCTTACTAACAATGCATAATCCAAATAGGTTAATGTGCAGCAAAGAAAAGCATCAAATACTGTGTTGTAGGGATTATTGCACTCCAAAATAGTTGGGTGGTCATGGCTTGTTTATGCAAACCAAAATATAAACCATCGTTTCAGCATTATTTGAAATGTTGGTTTAGGTCACAGTATTAACACTGTGACCTAAGCATTTTCCTCTCAGTTTAGATAAAGTGATAAACTATTTTTCCTTTACATACCAACAATATGTTAATGTCACATGTGTAATATTTTTACCTCAAACGACATATGGATGAAGAAAATAACTTATACAAAGCACTATATGAACAATATACAACACAGAGAAGGATCTCAAGCTGCTGGGATAATGCATGTTTTTAAAAGACAGAAAGTGTGCAAGATCTTAACTTCTCACTGATCATCAAGGGAGGGGGGAAAAGCAACAACAAACAAAGATATAGTTGTGACTTTACAAGAAGCAGCGGGGAAGGTACAGGACGTTGGTGGAGAAGGTAACGAAAGACCACATCAGAGGTTGACTTAGTACACACACACACACAGAGAGAGAGACAGAGAGAGAGAGAGAGAGATCCTAGCGGGAAAAGAAGATGCAATGGCTTAACCACCTCAGACAGCTCAGCTGCACGTACCATTGGATCTATGTTCCCCATTCTGCAGGACTTATATGCCAGCAGGAGCAGAATCAGAGCATGTAGGATTATGAAACATCCTTATGATTGTTCTTGCTACTTTGCCAAGTCCAATCCTGGAAGCATCATCAGGATGGTAAATTCCAACCTCTGTATGCCCAACCTTGATTTCCTTTGTGAATCCTTTCCAATCCTTTCTGCAGCACATTCTGGATGCAAAATGTCCACAGTATTGATTTTAAGGTTTACGTTATATAGACGGCATGAGAAAAATGTTACTTTCTTATGTAGAAAAGTATGGCACAGCCTACCTGCTAGTGGGCACAAAGACTTATGAAATTTCATTAATAGAGGTTAAGTCATTAATTACTCATGGCAGATAAAGGGTTATGTGAATGGTTAGTTGTTGAGATAACTCAATTTGTTTGAAAATCTTTGACATCAGTTTGATCTATGCAAAATTTCAGAAACAAATTCAGATCCAGACATTCTTGTAGATCCATAGAGAGAAAGGTAGGAAAGGTATGCACTCTCGTCACTGAGGTTTAGTAGTGTTTTTGTTATTATGTGTTTCAGCTTTGATTGTTGTGGATGTATGATGTGGTTTGCAGTTTAGGAAAAGCATCAAGGTTAAGGTAATAATGGGACACTAGACAAAGACTCCTGTAGTGATCTATTAGACCTGGTCAGAGTTAAAGAAAAGACATTCAGTTTCAGGTACATCAGTAAAGACATTAAGAAATTGTGTTTCTTGATGTCATTGATTCGAGTGACATCCCATTCTTAATCCATAGGATTTTAACCCACCTTTTGCAGGTATAACAGTTTCAGCTCTTCTTTCCACAAGGTTTAGGCGTATGTCTATGGGAATTTCTGACCATTCGTTCAGAAGTGCATTTGTGAGGTCAGACACTGATGTTGGATGAGAAGGCCTGGCACACTGTCTTCGCTCTAACTCATCCCAAAGGTGTTCTGTTGGGTTGAGGT
This sequence comes from Tylochromis polylepis, assembly GCA_015107715.1. Classification (NCBI taxonomy): domain Eukaryota; kingdom Metazoa; phylum Chordata; class Actinopteri; order Cichliformes; family Cichlidae; genus Tylochromis; species Tylochromis polylepis. The sequence continues at coordinate 4,454 of VVHJ01036322.1, read as the reverse complement.
CAGGACTCTGTACAGATCAGTCAAGTTCTTTCACATCAAACTCACTCATCCATGTCCTTATTGACCTTGCTTTGTGCAGAGATGTGCAGTCATGTTGGAACAGCAAGGGGCCATACCCAAATTGTTCCCACAAAGTTGGGGCTAAACATTAAGAATTTATTTTACTGGACCTATGAGGCTGAGCCCAACTCCTGAGAAACAACCCTACACCAAAATCCCCTCCACCAAACTTTACATTTAGCACAATGCAGTCAGACAAGTACTGTTCTCCTGGCAACCACCAAATCCAGACTCTTCCATTGTATTGCCAGACTGAGAAGTGTGAGTTGTCACTGCAGAAAACATGTCTCCACTGCTCTAGAGTAAAGTTGCGGCGTGCTTTACACCACTGTATCTGACACTTTGCATTGTGCTAGGTGACCTTGGATGTAGCTGCTTGGCAATGAAAACTTATTCCATGAATCTCTGTACGCACTGTTCTTGAGGTAATCTGAAGGCCACATGAGTTAATCTGAAGGCCACAAGTTTAGAGATATGTAGCAATTGACTCTGCAGAAAGTTGGTGACCTCTGCATACTATGTACCTCAGCATCCCTTGACTCTGTGATTTTTTGTGACCTACCACTTCATGGCTGAGTTGTTGTTGTTCCCACTTTGTTATAATATCACTAACAGCTGAATGCGGAATATTTAGCAGCAAGGAAATTTCACTAATGGACTTGTTGCATTGGTGGCATCTTATCATGATACCATATTGGCATTCAGTGAGCTCCTGAGAGTGATCCATTCTTTCACAACTGTTTGTAGAAGCAGTCTGCATGACTAGGTGACTGATTTCATGCACCTGTGGCCATGGAAGTGAATGGAACACCTGAATTCTGTGATTTGGATGGGAGAGTGAATACTTTTGGCAAAAAAGTGTAGCTCAAAAGTATTCTAGTGCAATTTACAGAAATAAACAGCAAAGCTCACTAAAATAACAGAATACGAGCCTACCAAGCAGTAGGGAAAAGCATATATTAGGAATAGCAAAAACACTGTAACATTTTTATAGACAATGTTGTTTTGAAAATCTGAGACTGTAAAATAAGTTTAAACCTGGCAAATATATCCCTAGTATTTGCTTGTGAACAAACAGGAAAATTTCTTACAGTGTGAGTCTTGATTTTGGAGAAAAGAGACACTGAAAACACATTACTGAATTATTGTTTTGCATCATACAGAAGAAGAAGAAGGGACATTTTGTATTTCCATCCAATGATGTAATTGTCATGCACAGAGCAGCTTCTTCACTCGTACTGTTGGGGACAGTTTGCCAGTAAGCTCTGTGGTTTATTCTAGTTGACAGGTCTGCAATTTATTTCAACCGCAGCACTCATCTCTGTCAACTGCTCACGTCTGCTGGTTGGGAATCACTACCTTTTAGAGCAGTACAGCAAATCCGACCTCTTCTTCTGCAAGACTCTCAAAAAATAGCATCAAATAACCCCTGATCACTCTTTATTTCAGCTTCATTTATAAATACAGGCCCAGCAGAAACACTGCAGCTGGACCTCTACAGGTAAAGGTCAGTAAAAGCCATCCCTACATTAGAGAAAAATACAGTTGCTATATTATAAGCTTTAAGCAGGAAATGTAATTGGGTTCAAGTTGGCTTCTGTTACAATGCCTTTATTGCAAACACCATGTTTCTCATCATGGTTTTTCTGCATATTTAAATATGTGTTGTGCTATGAGGGAGATCTGTTACTCAGTGGACCAGTAACTTTGGATAAGTTACATTATGCCAGTTTAGAGAAACGCTTCAGTCTCTCGTGGATAAGTACTGACCTGCAGATAGGTGCAGTGTGTCACTGTCATGACGAGACCGCAGAACTGGAAGGCAAAGCTTTCAATTTACCAGTTGGTCTATGTTCCAGACCTTACCTATGGTCACAAACTCTGGGTGAAGACCAAACAAATAAGATTGAGGATACAAGCTGTCCTTCGTGGAGTGGTTAGGCTCAGCTGTGGACATCTGGAGGGAGCTCTGAGTAGAGCCACTGCCACTGCTTTCATGCTGAAAGGAACAAACTGAGGTGATTCAAGCATCTAACCAGAATGCCCTCTGGGGAGATCCACTGCAAGGAATTCAAAAAGCATTCCAATATAAAATTATACCTTATAATATGTGTAAATATAAACACGAACATAACTCTTCAAAGCTGGGGTGTCATGATATGGTAGTACTGATAACTAGGGATGTGCGTGACTAGTTGAATGTTGAATAGTTGCTGTTGTCACTGGTCAGTACCAGACTTACTAGTCGTTTAACCTAATTGTTAAAATTTTAATTTATGCCCAATGTCGGTAAAATACAGTGTCCTAAATGTTATGCAGCCATCTGCCACCAGATGGCGCATTGTTGTTGAGATCTGCTGAAATCTGTTCATCTTGGCTTCATCTTTTTGTTAACTCTATTAGAATGAGATTGTTGATACAAGCAGTGGAAATAAGCTTTCTCTGAAAGGTAGATGGGCTCTACCTTAGCAATAGGGTGAGGACTGCAATCATTTAGGAGGGTTTCAGAGTAGAGTCGCTACTCCTTCACATCAAAAGAAGATGACTAAGGCTGTCGTCTCTTAGGTAATGTGTTCTGGCCAGGCATGTCGAGGAGGAGGCCCTGGCGTAGACCCGGGACACACTGGAGACATTACATCTATTGGCTGGTCTGGAAAAGACTTGGAATTTCCTCGGAGGAGAAGGTGGAGAGAAGGAGGTCTGAGCTTCTCTGCTTAAGGTGCAAATATACCCTCCGCAGTGGTCGCTTCACTCACTGCCGTGCCATCATCACAAAGATGCAGTCATATATACCCCCCCCCCTGTTTAAGGTGCAAGAAACCGCTGCAGTATTCCCCGAAAAGATAGGTGTCGCCACTCAAGCAAAATAGCATCATACACGCTGATAAGGAGGAGAAGAAGTCAAAACCAGAAGGAAAGAATTTGTTGAGTGTTGTTTTGCAAAGTTCTTTCCATAAACTCAAGTTTTCAAAACAGTTGCAACATCTCTCTCCGTGTACAAGTTTGTCTCTGAGCTTCTGTGCTGGATTATCATTGAAATGGCAGTAACACCTGGCAAGTTACAAAAATCAAGAGGTGCACGACTGGACAACGCACCACAAAGATTGTGTCTCACAACATAGGATGTGATGTGAAAATCATCATCAGAAACCCCCACGACCCAACATCAGATAAGTGAAAGAAAGTGTCTGCATGCCGCACAGTTAAGCAGCATGAAAGTAGCATTAATGAACATAATTACTGGTTTAAAACACCTTTATTATCAGTTTTTCACAGTTTCCATTAAATGGTTCTCAAATTTGACTTAATATCTGAGTGCTTCTTAGTTTTAGAGTAGTCTGTTAGTCTATTTTTTTCCCCACTGTTAGTCGATTAAGAAATGAGTCACCAGGAACATCCCTACTGATAACTGTGACATATTAAACAAGAAACATTTATATGTTGTAATATTGTAGTTTTTCTTTCTTTTTGTTACACTTTATGGTTAGCGACTTTCTCCAACTTCTTACACTTGTATTTTTCTCATTTCTTTGTCAAAATAGACAAAACAAAATAAATGAGTCCAAGACCAAGTCCAATCTGGCATGAATAGAAGAATCAAGAAAAAAAAGGAAAAAATCATAAGTGAAGAGCTAAAGATTCAGCATTGTAAGGGCCTTTGAATACAGCACAAAATTTAAAAAATGCCGGCTACTTTTCAAATAGTTAGTTGGAATACATTATAAATCAATTGCACAATTTTCTCTCTGACAGTTGTTTTTCAAAGAGCTCAGTATTTTCTAATACTAAAAAAAAATATACGCACCTACATTTTTGTAAACAAATACACTTGAGACAGGATCTGTAATAACATCATTTCTCAACACTCATCCACTATGGTTTGTTGTAATATAAACAATGCATGAGCAAATATCTCCTACATTTACATAATAAGGTGGAAAAAAAAAAAAAAAAAACCTTTTGCGTGGTGGTGTTTTTATGAGGTTGCTGAGTGAACTTGGCAGTAATAATGTATTGTTTTTTCAAAGGAAAGCCCATAAACTATGCTTCGCTTTGTTATTTGACAACTAAACAAGGGTGAAACAAGTTGTTTGGAGATGAAAAACAGATGTATACACTAAATGTAATGCATAGTTTACAGCTTAAAAAATTATTCAGATTTTTTTTTTCAAATGCTCTGCTTTACCCAAATCCTTGGTTAAACATGCGCTCATCACAGACCTTTAAAACTGGGGTCTCAAACTCCAGGCCTCAAGGGCCGGTGTCCTGCAGGTTTTAGATATCACCCTGGGTCAACACACCTGAATCAAATGATTAGTTCATTACCAGGCCTCTGGAGAACTTCAAGACATGTTGAGGAGGTAATTGAGCAATTTAAGTCAGCTGTGTTGGAT
>VVHJ01036321.1:2500-14258 GCA_015107715.1 Tylochromis polylepis | reverse complement strand
CTTTTTATTCTTAAGTATAAAATTCAACAGGTAATTCCATTCAGTTTCCAAAATCCAGTCTGTTTAACCTAATAGCCCATCACTTATCTCATTTACATTCAAGAGCTAGCTGGCAAACAGCATGCTTAATTAAACCTGTGAGCCTCAGTCTGTGCTGATTAAAGCAAGGTTTTCTGTTCAATTTATATAGGTGAAAGGGGGTATCCTGGCAGGGCTGGAGCCGGAGGTTTCCCAGGTCCCCCTGGACCTCCTGGACCGAGAGGTAAACAGGGTGAAAGGGGTCTTAATGGCCGCCCAGGTTCCCTAGGGTATCCAGGACCACATGGTAATAAAGGTAAGTCTGTAAATGTGTCATGTCTCTCTTATTATCCTAACCTAACCTAAACTTGCTGGGTACCTTGGCCTGTTGTTCTTTATTTATAATAATATATATTATTATTATAAAATATTTGATCAAAAAGCAAACGATTATTATTAGTTGAAATAATCAAATATATTGAACTACGTACCTGTTCTATTCAACTTCTAGACAAGCGTATGACAAGCAAAATACAAATAAATTCTTACACGTGAAGAACTTCTAAAGGAATTTGTTATGCAGGGAATTTTTCTGTTTAGTAAATTTAAAAATGCAGCCATTAGGAATAAATACAAATATGGCACAATATTTGTATTTATTGGGAGGCTGTCTTCCCATTTCCCACTGTTTAGTTTCAAATAATTATTCTCAACTTTTATCACTTAATATTATTGTTGCTTAATCAGTCCAGAGAGACTTGGGTTCTCTTCTGTTCTATTTTTTCATTTTCTGAGTTTCAAATGTGATGGTCAGAGGTTTGTGAATTGAGAGTTATGGCTAATACCAAAATACCTATTTTTGTATGTTTAAACTACTCTAATGTGCTTGTGGCTCCTGTTCACAACAATGATCAAATAAATTAATTCACTTTTATCTATATAGTGTCAAGTCACAACAGTAGCTGTCAAGGTGCTTTATATTGTAAGGTAAAGACCCTTGGAAGTACCAAATGTAGTCCTTTTCTTTAAGCTATTTTATCTCACTTCTTGTGTACTTTATGGAATAGAATGGCAAGCATTTCATCTCTGTTGTCTATTCAGGTTTACGTGGACCCCCCGGAGATCCAGGAGTACCGTGTCCGTCGAATATAGAGAAAGGTCCACTGGGTCTTCCTGGAATGACAGGGCCACCTGGCGAGCCTGGACTTCGAGGCAATGGAGTTTTAATTTAACCTGCATAAGTCTTTATAAAATAGCTTTATTGTTCTTTGGTAGAAAGACTGTGAATTGTTATAGACAGTGCAGAACTAAACAATTAGCAATTTGTGATGTCATTTACAGGTCTAAATGGCAGACGGGGAATGCCAGGTGATTCTGGACCTGATGGATGGCCTGGTTCACCAGGAATTAAGGGCATCCCTGGAGCTCCAGGCAGGTCAGGAAGAGCAGGACCTCCTGGAGACCCTGGGATTAAAGGTTTCATTGGTTCCAGAGGGTATCCTGGGAATGATGGAGATCGGGTACTCAAGTCAATTCAATTCAATTTATGTAGCGCCAAATCATAGCAGTGACCTCAAGGCATTTTGTATGGTAAGGTAGAGACCCTACACTAATACTGTGAACTTAAGTTAGTGTCTCTATATTTTGGTCACAGCAGTATGTACATATATATATTTGTATGTTATCTCTGTGCATTTTTAAGTGGAATCATTCAGACTTACAAATGCTGGTGTTAAATTATTGGAATTGCATTGATGGATGTTACAGGGAGATCCAGGGCTCGTGGGATATTCAGGTAACCCCGGGAGACAAGGATTTCCTGGTGCTAAGGGTAATTATGCTTTTTTTTAAAAAAAAAAACATATTGAATAGCTGATTTAATTTAGCTACAAACAATGAAAATTTATATAGAAACCTGTAAGAGCAGGATCAGTGTGCAATAATAATAATAAAAAAAGATTTAAATACATTGTCACTGCAAATACAGTCAAGAATGAAGCCCAGTTTCTCAGCACAATCTCATTTTGTTATGTATTTGTTATTCAGTTATCCAAATCTCTTCCAGGTGATCCAGGACCATTTTATGGACAACCAGGTCCACCTGGACCCAAAGGCATCCCAGGAGAGGATGGCTTAAGTGGTAAATTTAAAAAAAAATTACCTTTCAAGCCAAAAAAACAGCAGAAAAAACAACTTATCATACAGGATATACGGTAGTTTCATTGAATAAATAAAGTTTACACACAAAAACAGAAAAAGCTGATAACTTCTTTAGCACCTCGAGGGATACCAGGAGACCCAGGTGACCCAGGACCCAGAGGAAACCCAGGACGACCTGGACCATCAGGCATTCCAGGAGAACAGGGAATACCAGGAAGACCAGGTGACCACTATGGGTTTGATTTTAGGACTTTCTGGATGCACAGCAGTACCACTGATAAACTGATGTTCACAATGTTTACCTTATTCATAGTTGATTCAGGAGAAAAATAACTTTCCCCCTGTCCTTAGCTTTTTTCTTCATCATTAAGAAAAAAAAAACAATTCTGTGCAAGTAACCATTTCAATTTGTTCTCACATAAAATATTGTAAATATGTAGTGTGTCAGCCAGAAGCTGGATTCAGTTGTATAAAATCTTTGAGCGTATAATCTAATTTAAAATTTTAATCTGGATTTACATTTTGCTCCTTTAACCATCAATTCAATCAACAATAATATTCAATTTCTTCAATTTGACACTTGATTTTATTCCTTCAATTAACATTGATTTAATTCCTATGTATAAAAGCTTGTTTGAGCTCTTTTGTATATACCTACATATACCTACAGGCTCTCCTGGACCCCGTGGTCCACAAGGCCATCCAGGTCTTTCAGGTCTTCCCGGTGATCAAAGAGGTGTGGGACTACCAGGCCCCCCTGGCCGATATGGGTCCCCAGGTAGAGACATAATACCCACAGAGTCTCAATCCAAGAGTTTAGATGTGTGTAAATTGTTTAATAATGAAGTAAAACATTAAAAGGGTTATGAACGTAGATTTGCTTTTTTCGTTTATTTTTAATTAGAATAAAGAATATACAAGATGAAAAAGAAAAAGAAACAAGAAACATGATTTTGCTTGCATAGGACCAAACAAGACTATTTACACAACATCACACTGTGCTTGTTATGTTAGGCCCCCCTGGACCACCAGGGCTCGATGGACTGGATGGGCTTACAGGTCCAAAAGGGATGAAGGGGGCAAGTGGTAAGAGAGCATTATATGATATTATTCCTTTTCTGTCTTTCAGGACTGTAGGAATTTTGTTGCATTTGGATGCCAATCCTGTAGCAAATTATTTATTGTTAGAATTAGTAATACTAAAATGTGTAGTTGCTAATTTTCTTCTTTTTTTTTCTTGATACACAAGCAAATGTGAGCACATTACAATGTGATACTATATTTTATATGCACTCACTTATAACATAGGCATAGATATTCCTGGCCCTCGAGGACCAGATGGTTTTCCAGGAGTCAAAGGTGTCAGGGGCTACCGAGGACCTCCAGGAACTAGTATTCCTGGGACTAAAGGCCAAAGGGGCCCACCAGGCAGCACAGGTATCATGACTGTTATTTGTAACAGTACTGTCTGCAGTTAAAAATATGCCTCCAATGAAGTACTGTTTTTACATGTAGTGATTTACTTGTTAAGTTTGCTAAGAGTAAAATATATATGACTGCTTCAAGATACACATGATTAAAAAAAAAAAAACTCTCAATGATGTACACGTTTTAAATCTTACAGATTTAAAAATGCTGACAAGTAACTGTCTCTTCACAGTACCACCAGTTTAAGTTCAATATGATATAATTGGCATGGCCACTAAGGTTGTATTGTGTTTTTTGCTTCTGGTTCCAGTACTCTATTTTTCAGTGAAAGGTCTTCAATTTGATCCCGGGAGTAGACACAATTCCTTGTTGTGTCAGGAAGAGCATGTGGCACAAAAACTGCCAAATCAAACATGCAGAGCCCTTTTGAATAAGGGAGCAACTGAAAGTAACTTTCAACTTTTATGTTGCTGAGGGTAGATGATTTTTCTTTTAGGTCTTCCAGGCCTCCCAGGTGAACCTGGTTACCCTGGTATAATCTGCCAAACACCTTTGCAGGGACCCACTGGAGATCAAGGATTTGAAGGACCTCCAGGACCCCCAGGTTTGCTTTACTTTGCTCGACTTTATTTCATTCTCATTAAACTCCCTCCTGGGGTAAAAGGGAAAATATACAAAGAACAAACAAAGCAGAGGGTTATTCACTACACATCATCACTATCACAAAAGGAGAAATAAGTAAATACATCTGTCAACATATTACCCTTTTGAATTGGATGGTGCTTTGTGCACATGTAACCGTGTGTATGTTTGCCACTAAATATATTTATACACATTTCGAATTTTGAATTTTTTTTAGGTCCTCCTGGAGACCCTGGGATACCAGGCACTAGCCCTTTGTTCAAAGGAGACCCAGGACCAACTGGCCCCCATGGCTTACCAGGTGTTCAAGGAAGAAGGGGCCTTCCAGGACCACCTGGACTTTCTATCCGCCAAGGCCCTAGAGGACCAAAAGGTACAAACAAAACAATAGTAAATAGACATCATCAGTAATTTACAGTGCAGCTATCCAACTGATTATATTCCAAATGTTACCACACTTTCACAGGTGAGCAAGGTCCTGTTGGTCTAATGGGCCTACCAGGACCCAAAGGTCAGCTAGGTGCCCCTGGGCCCCAGGGCCACAAAGGAGAAATCGGTCGTCCTGGAAATAAGGGTAAGTCATACTGTAGATAAGAAACTAAAATATACAAGGCTTCACAGTTCAAAGCAAAATAAATTAATTGATTTTTAAAAAAAAGTTGTACTTGTTCCTATAGTAGATGTAGTAATCAAAATATTTTTTCTAGGTGTCAAAGGTGCTCGTGGTGACTCTGTCTGGGTAAGCCCACCTAATGCTCCCCCTGGACCTCCAGGTCCTCCTGGTAGCCCGGGGTGTGTAGGATTCCAAGGTCACGTGGGTTCTCCTGGTGCTCCAGGTCGTAAAGGTAAAGCTAATGTAGTGTTTGGACAGTTATAAGTGTATATTTCTGTTCTGTCTCTGCACAACTAGAGTATTGTACAAGTCTTCACCAACTCTTTATTTCTTTATATTTTTCAAGGAAAATACAAAATAGTTGTGGAAATACAGTAAAATTGAATTGTCTTAGGTAAACTTCTTCTAATTTCTTGAAATAGTCTTTGGTAATAGTTCTCCAGGCTTCTTGAAAGACATTCAAAGGTCTTCTTTGGATGTTAGCTGTCCTTTATTTTTTTCTCTGTCAAAATTATGTTGAGGTCCAGGCTCTGGGGAATCCAGTCCATGACTGATAGCGTTCAATTATGTGTTTTTATAACCATGTATGCTTATACCACAGATGCTTTCCAGATGGTATTGCATGGTGTATAAAACTCTGATGGTGCTTTTCTGTGTTCATAGTTCCATTTATGCAGCCCCAAATCATGACAGAGCCTGTTTCAGGTCCTTGCTCAGGTCTTTGTTGTATTTTTTAAATTTCTTAAGGACATGACTTTCAAATACTGTTCATCTGATGTAGTGTTTTTAGCCCTGCCAGTCCCTCCTTTGTCCTCTACTTTTCTACTTACCTCGTATTTTTTTAAGGCATAATGCACATCATGTTGAGATATGACAGTTTTTTGGCTATGAGTTCTTTGGGAATCAGCTTGTTGATGTAAAAAAAATATCCCCAGTTAAACTGTTATCTTTGGCATTTTTCACATTTCATGTTGACAAAACTATGCTGCATCTGTTGAGTTAGGAGCATTTTTATGCTTTAATGATTCATAGGTCAGTGTAAAGTGGCTTAACAACAAAAAAAATTTCCCATACTCCTCTGGTGTACGTGGCTGTATTTACTCATTTGCTTGTATCTTCATGTTTCAGGGGAGAAGGGTCCTGTGGGGTCTGTGGGCCTTCCTGGTATAACAGGTCCTCCTGGTCACAACGGTCCAGCTGGAGACCCAGGAGATGTTGGTTTGCCTGGATTTCCTGGACCTCAAGGTAAATATTCAGATTTTCTAGATGTCTCACTAAATTGGTGTGGAAATTTTCCAGATAAAATTTGGAAATTCGCTCTGGGCTACAGATAGAAATAGTATAGCTCTAATATGCTTTTCTCATCCTCACTTTGATGCTTTCTCCATCTAACACACATGCTCTTTGTTCAACCACTCCCACTTCAAGGTATCCCAGGTCCTCCTGGTGACCAGGGTCAGCCAGGCTACAGGAGGATATTGAATGCTGGATTTCTGTTAGTTATACATAGTCAGTCAGTTCAGGTCCCAGAGTGCCCAGCAGATACCGCTCAGCTTTGGGTGGGATACAGTCTCATTTACCTGGAGGCACAAGAAAAGGCTCACACACAAGATCTGGGTAAGCATCAGCATAAAGTGGTCATTTTGTTGATCTCTTGAAATGCATTAATCCCTGGCATATGGAGATTTGAAAAAGAAAAAAAAACAACCTTCCTTGTCTATATTTTATAACATTTGGTTGTTTTAAAAAAAAATCTCTTTTCCTTGCAGGCCAGCCTGGCTCCTGCCTCCCTGTTTTCTCCACCATGCCATTCTCCTATTGTAACAAAGCTACCTGTTCTTATTCTAGTCGCAATGACAAATCCTACTGGCTTTCCACAACTGCTCCCATACCCATGATGCCGCTATTTGGCCAGGATATTGTGGCCCATATCAGCCGTTGTGTGGTGTGTGAGACCATTTCACCTGTGGTGACTTTTCACAGCCAGAATCATACATTCCCTTCATGCCCACCTGGATGGAGGAGTTTGTGGGTGGGATACTCTTTCCTCTCGGTAAGTATATTAAAAAAACCCAACATGTTAAAGTGTTTGGAAGGAAAACTTCTGTCAACTCCCTTCACTCTGTACCTGCTGGCTTGCTGTCTTTAGCACACAGGAGCAGGTAATAATGGTGGTGGCCAGTCACTGACTTCTACTGGTAGCTGCCTTAAGGATTTCCGAACTCATCCCTTCATTGAGTGCCAAGGGGCACGGGGCTCCTGTCACTACTTTGCCAACCTCTATAGTTATTGGCTGACTACTGTAAGTCCAGCAGAGCAGTTCATAACCGCAAGTCCTGGCACCATCAAAGCAACGGACCAACAGCGACACAAGACCAGCCAGTGTAATGTCTGCCGTAGAGAAAGATAAGCATTGTGGCATTTTACCTATAATTATGATTTTTTTTTTTACCCATTTACCCAAAAGTCACATTACCACTCAGGGTTAAAGATGCATTTGATTATGTTCACTGACAATAAAAATGTATTAAACTAAATATTTTGCACACCTCAACATTTAAACAACTTTTTTTTCGTCATTATTTTCACTTAGGTACTATTTTTAATTCTAAAAAAAAGCTCCTTATGTGCTATAGTTGTGCTATAACTTCAAGATTAAGTTCCATTAAATCTGTCGGACTAGCACTGTAATCCTCACTGAAATTACCTTTTGTTGTGTTTCTTATTATTTTATTGTGTTTAAGTTGTTTTTCTCTGATTAAATTATTTCTAAGACTGGCATATTAAAATAAGACTTTAATATGACAAATCATTTAGACTTCCATATTCCTGAAAACACAACCCACATACAAATACGAAATAAGAAAAGGAAGCCTTTTGACAGGATGCAGATTTTCCATAGCAGGTTTCAAGTCCATATTTATTTATTTCTCTCAACAGAACCCAAGTGACAATCAGAGTACAGTACTTTATTCCTCAAACATGTTTTTTTCTTTTCTTTTTTTAAATTACGCAAAACAAGAGAACACTCAGTGCAATAAGACAGAGGACTGACGGTGCGGTGCTCTCTCTACCTTTTCACAGTGCACATTTATACACACAAAAAGATTGTACATCATCATCATTGTTACATTTCCAACCTTCACCCACCAACATCATGATAGGGCAAAGTGAATGTCTTAAAACAATCATTTTTTTTTAAAACTAGCAACTTGCATACAGTGTAGCCTGGCACACACACATAAACACGCACGCACGCACACACACACACACACACACACACACACAGACACACACACACGCACACACACAGCTCTCTCCCTCGCACGCATACTGGTACCAACAAAGGTTTCTGAATCGTTGATTCTCGTAAAGAGGGGGTACTGCACTTGCACTCTAGGGGCTGTTGTTAAACCCATACTATTTCGGCAATGTTGACATTGCCTTTTAATGTGCAAAAGAGAACCAACTGAATTCATGCAAATAAGAGGTTGAGGTAGAGGGAGAGAGCAGGGGGAGATGAATGTGTATGTAACCAGCCTGATTTAATGTGAAGAAAGATGAGAGTTAGTGCAGTTTACTTATTTTTCCATAGCCTCACAGAATTGCAGGCCCTTGTGCAACCCCTCCCCGTCATTTTTGACCGCTTAGAGCTGTTGTCATGTGATAGGTCCTTCAATAATTTGATCTCTAAAACGGTTGCCAGCCATTGAATTGGATTGGAAACATTGTCAGAGACACCCAAATATAGATGACTGTATGTCACACACCCAGCCATTCTCCTGAGGCTTTACCTTTCAGCCAATAAATTAAAACTTACATGGCACAACTCACTATTCCTAACAATTTCAAAAAATATATATAAGCATAAACTTGAAAGTTACTTCTTAAGCAAGTGCATATGGCTATTATAATCTGCAGTGAAATTAAGAAATCTTCTAAAAGCTCAGGTGTTGATTGTACGGGCTGGTCGTTGGCGTCAAGTATTTACACTGTCACGGTGCTTTGCAGTGTGCATGGCAATGTAAAGATGCTGGTACTCGCCAGCTATTGCCACTAATCCCATTTTAAATAACCAAGCATCCAAAGTGCAACCACACCCATATCTCGCTTTTACAGGCTTTGGCTGGTCTTGGAAAATTATCCTGTTTATAATGTATGTTCTAATTTGCTACCTCCCCACCCCACCCTCATAGTGTATTTTAGAATACAGCAAAAAACATTACACACGATCTCTGTCCTCTACAAATGCCAGCCAACAGGCTTTCCTGCGAAACAGCTTTAAAAGGCTTTGACGTAGTGACCACTCAGTTTCTCACTGTTAAATACAAACTGAAGCACACGTAGTTTCCTGTTTCTGTTCTAGGACCAGCTGTTGTACATTCTAGAACATCTTGGACCAGGCATGGAGAGACCTGGAATCTAAAGCACGGCGACGTTAACTCCTCAACTTACAATACAACAGTGAAAATGTAAAGTATATATAGACAGAATTAAATAGTCCATTCATTTTAGTGCTTTCAAGCACAAACAAACAAACCAAAAAAGAGCGCTTGGCATAAGAAAATTATGCAACTACAGTACAAGTATCGATAGATTATGTTTTCAAATGTAAAATAACCTGAACAAAAATAACATAAAAACAAATATTAGATTGCATCTACATCTACTATACATAATTTAAGTTGCCTTTTGATCCCCATCATCTCATTTAGAAAATATCTATTCATCATCAAATATCTACTCTACTAATTACATTACAGGAGTCCAGTCACAGGAAATAGAAAAATATCAAATTATCACCAGTGATGATAAGAAACATGACAACCTGAACAAGCAGAAATATTGCTGTGGTAACCACCATTGTCCTTTGACATCAGTGAGCATCATCCCTCTTGTTCCCTCAGCGGTTGCCCTGAAGCCTGTGATGTTTTAGGGAGGAGAGGGAGTGGGTAACTGTGGGTTATGTGTTCTAAATGTCTTGTAAATGTCAGATGGCGGTATCCCAGAATACCGTTGTCTGGGTGGGGTATGGAGGAGGACGGATCTTCTTGGTCCCGCCATTTTTTCCCCAGCTTGGGAGGACGGATGCATTTTCCTGCTTGCACTGACTTCGTTCCTGGTGCCTGTCCTCATTCCTGTCTGGCAGAGGAGGAGGAGGCCTCTCCAGAGATCTCTGCAAGTGTGGATGCTGTCTGGAACGGATCTCCATGCATAGGGTGCGTTTCCTCTCGATTTGCTCTAGCATAGTGGTGTCTCCACATATCCATGGCATCTGAGGCATCTGAGGAACACATTTAACGTACCACGTGAAATAAACACAAAGTAACTCTCTCTAGAATTTCTTTTTGATGTCATTCACAATTGACTAAGTGATCATATAACAGAAAAAATGAATTCAGGGGCGGGTGGGTGTGGTTTTTGATTTGATTTAGTGTAACCCAGCATCTCACCAGTACGGATTACTTTTAATGGGGAGAATGGTAAACCCATTTATCTATTTCCAGCTTTAGGCAATAAAAGAAAAAAAAAATAGAAAAATTATTTTGACAAAAATCGTGTTCCCCAAATTGCTGTGCTAGGGAGCATCCATATTCATGAACTTCCTCCTACAATATGACTTAATAAATCACTTAAAAAAAAAAAGTGATATGACTGGCAGGAAATGAAGTGTTAAACATAATGTAGATTTCTGTGACAGTTGAGAAACCTGCTGTGGATTTTTCTTCTCTGTCTTTGCAAACAATTTACATTTTTTGAAACAAATCTTCAGTTGTGTCTTAATGTATCTTAATGATTCTACTATGTTTTAATAAACTGAGAATTTTTCACATTACTAATGAAAAAATGCCTAATTACTCAGTGTTATTAATTTGTGTTATGTCAAATAGTTAACTCGTCAGTCAACTGAATAGTCAGTGAATTTGAATTGTCGAGATAAAAGACCCTAGATTTCGAATGCCAATACCAGTTTGAAGACCAACAAGAACAAAATGTTTTTAAACAGTTCAAACTGTTCTACCAAAGACTAAGACGTAAGTTTTCAGGACCTATAAGAAACTGACACTTCAGGTAAAGACACAGACAAAACAAAACAAAAGAAAGGATGTGCATACCTGACTTTGATGCGTCTCTGTTGCCCTCCTTTGTGGAGTTCCCACTGGGGAAGGATTAGCAGGTTTAGATGGTGAGCGGGCATACTTAGATGCTGCTTTCAGATCTACAAAGGAATGAAAAATCACATTTAGTTGTATGCCATTTGAATAGTTATATGCACTGTCAATGTCTAACGCCATCTTAAAATTGAAGTCCTAACCCTCACCATTTCCTGTTCCCATGGTCATCGGTGGGCTACCTGATGATCTTCCGTGGTGAGTGGGTGTTGTTGTTGATGAATGCTGTCCTGACATTGTGCTGCCATTCCTCTCTTGTGCTTTTGACTGGTCTGTGTTGTAATTTGCTCTGTTATCTCGTCGGGGGGTGCCATCTGATCTGTATCCTCGCTCCTTATTATCACACCTGTATTCCATTGATGAAGGGCTCTTGGTGCTCTTGATGTCAAAATGATGATGCTCTGAGCCATTCAGACTTCTGTCTTTGCTGTCCCGCCTCACTTCAAGGCCAGTTCTGCTCAGATCTTTACTGTCCTGCCTGGGTAAAGGAGGAGGAGGAAGATCTCCACTATTGTTGCAGCTTCGATCTCTCCCCTCATACCTGGATTCAGAGTTGGAACCAACTCTGTCCCTGCTGTTGCTGCTTCTGGATGCTTCTTGTCGGGGAAGGATCTCTGGTGCCTGATCTATTCTACCTTCATATTTGTGCTCCATGTCATTCCTTTCCTGTTGGGGTAACAAGTCAGGACGATGGTCTTTGCTATCATGCCTGTATTCTGGTCCA
>VVHJ01036320.1:0-14301 GCA_015107715.1 Tylochromis polylepis | reverse complement strand
CTGCCTCCCATTCTACTTTGAAATACTCTAGGAACAGCAAGTAAGCCTGCAGTGTGAGAGCCAAGTGCTCTAATGGGCTGATATGGTACTATAAGGTCATTATATCCTACATATTTGTTTAATATGTGCATTGAAGGACATATCAATCAGTGATGAATAGTTTTAAGGAAGGCCTTCGTGTTTGAGCAGGACGATGCTAAACTTCAGACTGCATCTGTTCCAGCAGCCCGCCTGCAGTCCAGACCTCTGAGCAGCCAACAACATCTGGAACTTCATGAATGCAACAACAGGACGAAGCAGAGCCAGGACTGCAGAACAGCTGCTGTCCTCAGCTCACAGACCAGGAAAACTATGAGCTCTGAAATGAGTTCATAGGTTTATTGAAATGGTTCATTTCCTCAAATGACATGTTTTCTGTGATCTGTGAATAAAATGTGAATTTAGGAGATTTTCACTTCACTACATTCAGTTTTTGTTTCCATTTTACACAGATTCTGTGTGTGTGCGTCTGTGTTTGCATGTACATTTGTGCATGCATGTGTGTGTGTGTCTGTGTGTATGTGTGCGTGTGCATGCGTGTATGGTGTGTGTGCGTGTGCATGTGTGCATGCGTGTGTGTGTGCGTGCATGCGTGTGTGTGTGTGTGTGTGTATGTGTGTGCGTGTGCATGCGTGTGTGTGTGTCTATGCGTGCACGTGTGTATGTGTGTATCTGTCTGTGTGTGCATGCGTGTATGCGTGTGTGTGTGTGCATTTGTGTATGCGTGCATGTGTGCGTGTGCATGTGTGCATGCGTGCATGTGTGCATGTACATGTGTGTGTGTGTGCATGTGCGCATGCGTGTATGTGTGTATGTGTGTATCTGTCTGTTGGTGTATGCGTGTGTGTGTGTGTGTGCGTGTGCATATGTGCATGCGTATATGCGTGTGTGTGTGTGTATGCGTGCACGTGTGTATGTGTGTATCTGTCTGTGTGTGCATGCGTGTATGCGTGTGTGTGTGTGCATTTGTGTATGCGTGCATGTGTGTGTGTGTATGTGTGCATGTGCGTGTGTGTGTGTGTGCATGTGCGCATGCGTGTATGTGTGTATCTGTCTGTTGGTGTATGCGTGTGTGTGTGTGTGTGCGTGTGCATATGTGCATGCGTATATGCGTGTGTGTGTGTGTATGCGTGCACGTGTGTATGTGTGTATCTGTCTGTGTGTGTATGCGTGTGTGTGTGTGTGTGTGTGTGTCTGTGTCTGTGTGTGCATGTGTGTGTGTGTGTTTCCTCAGTGAGTGTATCACTGTCTGCAGTAGCTTCCAGCTGCAGCGGTCCCTTCAGTTTGTGTTCAGTGTGTCTGCGGGAGGTTTTTGTACGACTGTGTTTCACTGTGTGAACATCGGAGTGCTGCGGTAACTCTGAAGTTTCTTTAAGTATTTTGTTTAATGTTTACATTGAGAAAGTAGATAATTTGGCATATGTACTATAATCATAGAACATAATTTTCCTGTGGGCTGAACTCAGTCACATCATATTTTCATTTAGCTCCTTTACTGAACTTGTCCTCACATGTTCCAGTTCATTTTAAAAACAGGAACAGTTTGAACGATTAAAGAAAATGTACTCTTTAAATGTGCTGCAGAATTAAAAGGATTCAGGACAGTGTGACTGCAGATCATTTCTTATTATTTCTGACAAATCTCAGTTTGAATTGTCTGAGAAGATTTTCTTGTTTAAATCTGGCTTATGTTGAAATATTCTCATTGGTTAGGTTTAGCAGATAATGTCTTTATCAGTGGAGTGATCAGCTGATGTCTTTGATAGTTTAACAGTAATTATGATTGTAGAAATGTACCAAATGAAATGATAAAAATGCTGAATCTAAATAACTGAACATTTGTTCAAAGTGTGTTATATTTTGTATTTAACACTGAAACCATACATATAATTAGAAGTTGATGCTGAAGATAATTACTGAAATGCTGTGTAACAGTTTGGCCCCAGTGCAGTTTGTTGCACTTCAGGTCATATGAGGACTGTGAGTGTGCTGATGTGCATGAGAGCTTTCTTAAAGGGAAGTGAAACATTGTGTGAGTGACTGTTTCCTTGTTTCCTTCTCTCACCCCAACCGGTCGCAGCAGATGGCCCCGCCCCTCCCTGAGCCTGGTTCTGCCGGAGGTTTCTTCCTGTTAAAAGGGAGTTTTTCCTTCCCACTGTCGCCAAAGTGCTTGCTCATAGGGGTCATATGATTGTTGGGTTTTTTCTGTGTATGCGTTATTGTAGCTCTACCTTATAATATAAAGCGCCTTGAGGCGACTGTTGTTGTGATTTGGTGTTGTATAAATAAAACTGAATTGAGTTGAATTGAATTAATAGCCCATTACTTTTAGCTAACAGTCTAAACTGTTTACCGAAAATTTTAGCAAGCCGTTTAACTGTCACTGCTTTTAGCCACTAGTGTCATTTGGACAAGTGTCTCATTTTAGTGTACTTATTAACCACTGTTTGAACTGTTTACCTGCTGTTTTGGCTAGCTATTTAACTGTGCTAATGCTACTGTTAGTTTATTTTTCAGCTACTTTTCAACAGTCTTAACTACCAATCTATACCTTAAGCGTCGTTT
Organism: Tylochromis polylepis; assembly: GCA_015107715.1. Lineage (NCBI taxonomy): Eukaryota > Metazoa > Chordata > Actinopteri > Cichliformes > Cichlidae > Tylochromis > Tylochromis polylepis. The sequence continues at coordinate 11,697 of VVHJ01036320.1, read as the reverse complement.
TTAAAAAAATTGTTTTTCATTTAATATTTTTATGTGGATTTCAACAAACAGCTCATTACATTAACACAGTTTGCACACAGTTTTTTTCTTTTGCAGTTTAGATTTTTATATTTTATTGTTAAATTTGGCGCATCCATCAACTCTCCTTCACTTCACAGTGAGCCACTGGAGGGCCCTGAGGGGCAGCATCATACCCTGTGACCTGCTTTAACAGGTGACAGCAAGGTAGCAATATTGTTTACTCAGCTTGTCCATGTTTGTCACTGTTACAAAATACATAATATTCATGTGAATACAGTGAGCAGAATACAAGCAATAAGAGTCCACCATTAGCTTATAAAAAGCAAATGTACGCGTGAACTCCATGATGCCATTCGGCTGACAGCAGGGAGAATTACATGATTGTTAATCTGTGCAAATATTTAGATGTCAGAAACTGTCTGGAGTCACGTCAACATGTACAGTGTTTCTGTAAATCTTAGGGATTTTTCATCATTTTCATTGTTTAGTCAAAAATCTTTTGGATTATTTTGAACTCGAGCACATGCTATGTCAGATGAAAACAAAGTACAAACATTTAGTCACAGTGTGTGTGTGTGTGTGTGTGTACCATCAGCATGTGTGAGTGTGACCTGCTGCAGAGGAAAAAACAGCACAGCCAGCCAAAAGTGGACTCAGTTTACATGCAACACTCAGACTAGTTTGGATAACTTGTAACTGCAGGGTCAAAAATGTTTCTACACATTCAGAGACCGCACAGTCAAAATGCAAGTGCCAAACCAAAGTGTGAACTTAGCTCCAACTGACAAAGGTGTGCCATTGTTTTTAAAAAAAATAAATACTCATGCACGTGCCCTTTATTTGGCCTGAACACTCACTGCCCACGGTTAACTGATCAGTTTCAGCAGGTTAGCTGTATCTCAGTCTGACACACTGTCCAGTGCTTTGGATGCCATGGATCTCTTGGGGCTTTGTTCATATATTACATGTATTTCTTTAATGTTTTGCTTTTGGGTTTATTTAGTAGCTGAGTCTTGCGCTTTGCCCACACACTCTTTGAAAACTATATTTCTGTATTTACATGTGGACAACTCAAACGGAGAGATTGTTTGACAACGTCAAAGGTGTGCAGTTTATTGGCTTGTGATTGGCCAACTTCTCAGGTTATATCACCACCTGCTGCTTTGGCAGTGCTGGATTGAGATCAGTTGTTGTGTTTTCATGTGGATGGAGATGTTTTTCAAAATGAATGAACTTGGACTCGTGTACGTGTGGACATAGCTCAAGGTTTATCACCAGATCATTTGCCCACACCATCGAATTTGGGATTTTCTGTTATTATTTCCACCCCTGTTCAGATTCGCACGCTGGTCTAATCCATTACTTTTAATCAACAGTCATTTCCAATCATTAGTCTCCTGCTTTCAGTTTATCCATGACTTACAGGTAATAATTTGAACATTTGATTTTTTTTTCCCTTAACGAAAGTTATTTTTTGTTGTTTTATACGTTTGTACTCACTTAAACCTCCTGCAAACTCCGACAGTTATTTTAAGATTTTCTATTCTACAACAAAACAATTCTGATTTGCAAAATTGTTCTAGCAAATCTTGGGACTCAGGCAGGAAAAAAATATTCAAATTCACAAACAACAAGGATTACTTAAAGTATTTCCAAGCTGTATTGTGTTTTGCATAGATTTAGGGGCTGGCGGTTCTTGTTAGTGCACTTCTTATCATCAGTAACAAATTAGACTGCACAGGTTAAACTATTAAACTGTACAGAGGTGAAAATCAATGGCCAATTAATCAATCAGGCAATTGACAGAATATTAATTAGCTAATTAAAGAGCTGAGAAGATGTGAGTTGGTGAAGATTTTGTCACGTCTATCTTTAAAGTGTGAGCATATGGGTGTTTTCTGGTGGCAGCACATTTGTCTGAAAGTGGAAAAATATCACTTGTTGTTAACTGTTAATGTCATTACACACAATAAGCATTTTATACTACATTATACTTTAATACTAAAGGCAGGAGTCAGTGTTATACAGATTGCTTGTTGGGTAAATTAAAACGTCCATGTCCAGCTTTAGATGCTTGTTCGGATTATTAAGACATTAAACAGTAATTTTTATTAACTCGTCATGTGGTTACTCGTCATGCATTAAATAAAATTAGTTATTAACTGTGCTGAGTCAACGGTGGTGAAAACACGATGCAGGACAATCTGTAGCTCAACACTAAAGGAGTTTGTGCTCGTCTGGAAAGTCAAACCTGCCTCCACAACCGGCTGAACGTGTCACAACATGATATCACTTCCACTTGATCTGTGATAAAAAGAAATATGGACTCGAAGCAGCTTAATGAAGGTATCCTCCACTGACCCCGATTCCCTTCAGATATTCCCTGACAGAAGTGAACTTTCTGGGATTTGTGGATGTTTCCATCCACGTCTCTTATGCACATTTAAAGCGTGTTTATACGAAGTGAAGCCAAAACCTCAGAAATGTCTTGTGTCAGTCAAAAGGTCTGGAGCCAAATGGTCAGAAAAAGGACAACACACCACCACTAATTGCTAATTATTGCACTCACTTGTTTCCTTAATTCACAAACTGGTGTCCATTAGCTGCTTAACTTATTATCTCAAATGAAAAATGTCTCTGGAAAAAAATAAATTGTGCTCTCAGGTAACTGATATACCCTTTACTTTGTCTGCTGGTAGAGATTCAGCTCAATTTTATGAACTACAAACTATAATTCAGTTATTAATGAAGGGGAAGGAAGCAATCCAGTCTCACCAAAGAAAGGGTTAAGGAGAGATTGAGCTGATAGCAAAGGAACTGAAGATTAATCACACATCCCAGGTGTAATGAAGACCACAATACTGAGAAAAAGCAGATACAAATAAAAGGAACTTTAAAAACAGTCACAGAGGCACTAATGGGTCAATGTGCTTGATTTTGCCAGGCAGTTATCATCAAATCCTCCAAATGAATGTGAGCTTTTGTCTATGCGCTTTTAAATGACGGAGAGCTGTTCACTCAGTCAATCTTTCGTAGTTGTGTGGGAATAGAAAACAACTCCCGGCTCAACACGTACGAAGGTTTGGGCATTAAGCCCCATTTTTTTTAACATGAGAAATGACCAGCCAAACCAGGATCCCTTTTTGTGCACAACTAAGTGTTGCTATTTGTGTTCTTGCCAGAGTTCTTTGATATAAACAGATGGGATTAACAACAATACTTGTTTACCCAAATGTGGCCCATATTTGCAGTCACGTTTGGGGCCACATCTGGCCTACACGTTCAAGTCTGCCCGATAACCTCTGGGCCACATTTGGCCTTGACTCAGGGCAGGCAGGGCTGCCTCGACACAGCCACATCAGATTTGGGCCATGCCAGATTCACCTTATGACTTCTGGGTCATGTCTGGCCCACACAAGATTAGCCATAACATAATTCAGCCCACATCATGAATGCCATCGCTGTAACTGAGGCTCAAGTGCCATAAGTCGCCTAAATGTGTCTGCTGTAAGGTTTGTGCGGTTCGAAAAGGCAGGCAATATCTTACTGGCCTATTTGTCTGACAGCCTCCAAAGACACAGGAGGATTTTACTGAAAGAAAAATGTCAAGCTGCTTATCCGCTTTCTAATTCACCTCCAAATCTCGAATATTACAGATACATAGCAGGCGATTCCTAAATACAGCCAGACTACTGTGAAAAAGCTAGGCAGCGACATATGTTTAACATAAAGAGTGGCTTTTACGGACCTGCTTCTGTTTTGCTTCACTTTTCATACCTTCAGCCTGGTGTTGCATCGACCACCCTCAGGAAAGAATAACTACCTTCATGACAGAGCTCCCTCTCTGGACTCAGTTTGAGGCATTTTCTTCTTCCAGCGAGGTGCATTTTTTTGGCTTAAACTTCACTCGCCCTTTGGAGAGCGAGCAAGAGAGAGATGGACGTCTGTGCATCCGTCTCTGTGGAGATACTGTACTCTTAATACTCAGCCTTATTAGACCGGACACTGCTCATAATTCTCCGTCTCACACCGATGTTTAATTCATGCTCCTCTCAGGCTGACACATTCGGCTTCATTTCAGCTCCAACAAAGAACAGCTGCTAATGGTCTTTTCAGAGAGGAGGATTAAAATAAAACACACTGCTGGACCGCACGAGGATGGAGGACAAACCACAGGAAGAAGAGGCCCTGTCAGAAATGTATTAACTATATATAAAGTTTGACATTTTAGCCTAGGAGGTCTATATCAGAGATAATGGACTGAAAACACGGCTCTGTTAATTAGTCTGCTGGTACTTTTATATTTATCCTTTCTACCACAGGGTCCATTGTTAATTCGGTTCATAGAAAGCCAATTAAAAGTGAGAAGTTCTGCACTGCATGTTGTCTGATTTGTTTCTGCTCATACTGACACTAATATTTGTGTGGCCTTATACATCAGAGAATCTGTTGGGTTGATGAAAGACATTTATTATAACTGTGGCGTACAAACTCTGATGAGCAATTCAGGAAAGCCACAATATCCTATTTTAGCTTGATTAAATCAGCTCAAGTTTGAAATGAAAATGCAAACCGAGTGAAACACCGCTCTCCAGTTTTTTATCAGCGCTGATCATGCTTGTCACCATGCCCATGGACATCCTGGACACCAAATATTGGAATGCTTCAAAAAAGATTTACTCAGGTTAAGTAAGATGTCAGTGTGGATATTACGTCTAGGATCAGTACTTTTTCACTGAGAGTAATCCGCTCAGGAAAAAGTTTTAAAAAAGGGGGGCAGTTAGGGTCAGGGTTAGGGTTGGAGGTTAGTATGTGATTGTGGTTGGGGTTACGGGGCTATAGTTATGGTTATGGTTATAGGGTTAGCGTTTGCTTTGTGATGTGATGGTGTGTCCACGTTACAAAACAATGTGATTGGTCACTTGCAGTGTTGAACCTAGGCCAACATTAGTTTTGATGATCCAGGAATAACACCAACACGGGATATCAGATTGTGCAATAGGCAGTAGAGAAAAGATAAATGAGGCTCACTGCAGAGGGCATACTGACTGAACCATATGTGACTGTATGACTAACTCAAGGCCCACACGGCCCATTTAAAAACTCTAAACTCATGGGAGCACACAAAGACATGAATATTTCTGACTTTAAGATTAACGAGACCCACAACAAATCCAATAAATGATCCACACAGACCAGCAATTCCTAGCATAATTCCAACAATTTGAGGTTTTCACATGACGTCATATCCTTAAAGGAACGCCCAACCTGGAGGTCAAAACATGACCGTCCTCCACTACCTGACAGATGTTTTTAAACGGTGTGTTAGGCAAAGTGCAGGTAAGTTGCTAAACTAAATGCACTAACAACTGCCTGGTCAGCCTGTCACTCTTGGGGTAAACTGACAGCTGACACTGTTCGGTTGCATTTCAATGGAGTGTCAAATATGTTGGACCAGGGTTTTGCACTCCGCTGCTTTGCGTTAATCACGTGACTGAAAACTATGAATAGAAGACAGGCCCCAAATCAAGACCAAGACTCCATGAATAATGACATTCATCAGAAACAGCCATGAAATTTGTATTCTGTGTCTCCTGTTTCACCTCTGTAGGAATTAAAGAATAAAAGGAGAAAAGATGAATTTCAGAGCTTTGAGGAGCTGGATGTGTGATTCTGACTTCTTTCATCCAGAATCAGCGAGCCAGAAGAATACTAAAGTGGAAGCACAGAGCTGCAGACAGGCTGAACCAGACTACCCGTACAACAAGAACTACTGAACAAGCACAAAACATCTGCCACTCGTGTTCTCATGCTTTCAGCTTTTACTCTTGAATTACATGTAAAAAAAGAAAAGAAAAGTTGATTAATTAACTAAAGTCTGGATAAACTCAGCTGTCAAAAATTAGCAGAAAAATTATAAACTGCATATATGGAAAATTATCATCAAATTGGAGAACAATGAAAAATATGCAATAACTGCTTGTCACACCTCAAGAGCTACAAGTATAGACACCTAAAACAAGGAAGTAGCTTCTGAATTGAAAAAATTAAGCTAATGAGAAAGTGCTTTAAACCTGCATTCTACCTGAAGGCCACCAGATGATGACAGCTGCGGTTGCAAAAAGACTTCTAGTCCTATAGCAGTCTATGGGAAAACTGCTTTCTAACGTGAGCTCTGTAAACATCCCCTAGTTTAAATCTAAATTGAAAAAGTAATTCTGTATAGAAACTTGATTCAATGGTCACTCTGATGCTCATATTTGTGTGTGAGGTAGTGTCGACCAACACGCTGTTGAGACACTAACTGTGCTGTTGATCAGTTTTATGCCCTGTAAGTTACAGCTAGCTGGCCAAACCGCCGGAAATAAATTTACCGAAAGTAAATGTTGTAAAGCTTTGCTTTGTGCCATTACAGTTTTGACTGATGGATGAAATCTATACGGTTTGACATTTTACACAAGTTAGTGTCACTGATCACATTAGCTGGTATTTTGGAGGTTTAGCCAACTAGCATTTTCACTCTGATATGATTTTGCTAGTAACATAGACGGTAAAAACATGGACGTAGCCTCTGGATCAGAAAAATTAGAAATTATGTCATGCTCATTCTCAACAATTGAGATTGACAAGCAAGCAATTACGTTACTGCAGATATCACCGGATGATGTTATCGTAGCTACATACATCTTTTATAACATCTATAGCTGGTAGGAAAGCTATAGTTAGCTAGCTTTGACTTAGTTATACCATTAGAATCTTTTGATGGTTTGTTTGTATGTAAGATGATAAATTATTTAAGAGAAGTCTGAATAAAGATGATCTTATCTGCTCCATTTGTGAAGAGTTTGCTAGTTGAGATAGCTAGCAATTTGACGGCTGGAAATGGTTAACAGGGAAGCTAGCTTTAGCTAATGTTAGCAAAAAGAAAGACAGTTCTGGGTAATATTTAATCGCTGTAATAAAGTGCTGTCCTTGAACTGAAAACCCTGCTAATTGCCAACAAAGACTTCATTAAATCATAATGGTTTTCTTTTGGTTAATATTAGCTAATGTTAGCTTATCTGTCTCACATCCTTCAGACAGGAATCAGCTTACATTCTCTTAGAGCCAACAGAAAGTCATGTTTTAAACTGCTTGTGAGCATGTGTTCAGATACCAACATTAAAGAAACTGGTTTAAGTTATTTGGGAGCAACATAATTACTGAAAGAAATGCACAGAATCATATTAAACATCAAAAAATCATTTTAACCTTACAAAAGACCCCCTCCACCAGATAACTGTTGTTTCTTGTTGTTTCTTTTGGTTTTCACATGTCGCTCACTTTAAGTTGAGCTGAATTTGCTTTCTCAGCTGCCTTATTTCTATTCTAATCTTTGCTTTTAAATGTTTGTGTTGTTGTATTCAAGGACTCACTCCTTCAGGCACCTGCAGACCGGCCTTCGAGTACCACTCGATGTTCACATAATTTTTTCTTGTTATATGGCGTTTGGATCGGATTTTCTGTAGAGGCTTTAAAATAGCACTTGTGTCAGTTGTTGATGTGTCCTTAAACACACCTCCAAAGAGATCTGACAGGAGAAATAATGCTGATTGTGGCCGGTTATCGATTTTTAGCACATTTCATGGATCGGTACAGAATGTGTTGCAGTGGCGCTCTGACTTTACTATGTTTTACTGTTATGTTAACTAATGTGTTTTTAAAAAAGGGGGAAAAGAATAATGTGTATTTTTCTAACAGTGAATGAAATTTTTCTGTCTCTGAGGCTTTCGAAGATGTTTTTTCTCTGCCTCAGGTTGTTCATTGTTTGTCTTCTAAGTTTGATTTTCAGAGGAAAAATAGAGCACTTCATTGTCAGTTCTTGACATGTCCTTGAATGCACCATGATAGAGAGTCTGAGAAAGAGAGGTGAGTGATCGTTGGCTGATCTGCCTAACCCAGCTCTAAATATGCTTTATAAAACCATCTGCACCTAAAGCAGCATCATGCTCCTTTAAGACTTATCTGCATTGGTAATGTTCTCATGTGACAGGCGGCGTCTTCAGGAACAAATGTTTCCCAGAGAGCACACACACCCGTCTCTGTCAATAAGTGACATTTTCCATCACAGACGTCTTTTTAACATTAAATCCTAAAATTCAGAAGATGAATCTGAGCCTCAAAGCGGGGCTCGAGTGTTCGCTGACGTCTCGCTGAGAGTCTCTGGGTTTAAAGTTTAAACACAGACGTGTGCCTGCCTCGCTTCACTTTCTGCATACTTTAAAGAGAAACTTCACAGGAGACGGATGAAGGTGAGAGGCTGCTGCCACCCAGATTAAACAGAAAGCATTAAAACCAAGTTAACACCAACTCTCTACTCAGGTGTGATGGTTTTAATCCGAGGGTCGGATTTCCAGATAGCTCTGCCTTTGTCAGTTCACCACGCAGGCTTTACACATGCACACACCTGTAGGCTGAAAGAAAGTTTTAATTAGGTCCAAACTTCTAACGTTGTTCAAAAACAGAAACAGGAAGAGAGTCGAGATCAAACTTTTTCCAAAGACAATAAGATTAAAAGGCTGCCGCCTTCAAAGGGGAATCAGTGTGATTGAGTGTGCGCGATGTGACCACGAGGGATTTTTACCTTTGACACCTCCGCCAATACTGAGCGGGACTTTTCCACAAACACCGCCAGACAAACGGTCTATTTGCACATCAGCTCAGTTTACTCCTCACCGCGTTTTTGTGGTACGGTTGGGCATTAGATCGAGTCTTATTGCTCTCGTGGTGCCGTGTTCCCCACAGAAACCATCCTTGGGTCATCTGTCAAACAACTCACGCCCCTAATAAATCTGTCTGTTACTGCGCGGCCCCCTCGTTAAACTACATATCAAATAAAAACAGCAGCACAATGCAGAACGCCGGCCCCGCCCCCTTCGCCGCATCCAGAGACATGTCACATGACTCCTCTGCAGTGTACCACCACAGACGGTATTTTCAAAAAACTGACTTTGCTTCGAAATCCAAAACGTGGACCCTGCAGTCTCTCAGATGTCCAGCAGGGGGCGAAACCTCAGCTTGTATAGAGTCTGATTGAATCGATGAGAAAAATGACCGTATTGCTAACTCCGTCTCTGACCTCAGGAAACACTTCCCTGATGAGTTTATGGTCTCAGTCTGTAGTTTGGAGTCTTACTGAATAAAACATGTTTATTTTAAAGATTATCGCCCGGTCAAAGGGACGACAAAGATGGGATGATTTGTGGCAGTTGTGACTGTTTGAGAAATACCCAAATACCCTAATTCTGGATATTTTTTTTTAATCATACAGGGCTCATATCTACTGATCCGTGTCCACTTTTAAACTGTAAAAAAGTTTCACGGATTATGGTTCGGGTAAAGTAAAATGGTAGTTGTTTTTCCTGCTTTTCTTTTCCCCCTCACTCGGGTTCAGGGTCTAAAAAAAACAGAGGTTTGCTCCTTTAAATCTGCAGTTTGAGTAGAGGCCTGGGCGCTCGCACGTCCCGCTCTCCTCTCACTCATGAATAATAAAAATCCGGGCTGAATTATTAATGCAGATTTTTGCACACAATCTGCAGGGGCCATTATCCAGATCTGTGATGGATCTCGTCTAACTCTGACAGATTAGATGGATCCACACTCCCCCTCAGAGCGGACCTGCCGCCGTGATTACAAAGAGATAATCTGGTGTCGTCCTGATTAGCGCCCGGCAGAAAGGTTAGGATAAGATTTTCCATATAAATGAGACCGACGTTTGTTTTCTCGCACGCTGAGCGGTGGAAATGTCAGCTCCCCCGACGGACAGATCATTTCTGAGGAGGCGTGGGTGGTGGGGGGGTCCGATGTGAGGCCCCGCCCCCCTCCATTTGGGAAAGGTCAGGGTTCAGATGCTGCAGCCGAATAAGCGCAGAAATATCCACTTATCTTTTGAAAGCCCACAAACGAGGTAATCCTCTTATTTGACACCTGGACCAGACGCTCATTACTCGCAGCACTTTCTGCAGGCAGCCGCTCGGAAATTTCACGTCAGGACGAGTTTCCTTCTGTTTCATTTATACAAAATATGAAGTGGGACGAAGAAAAAGGCTCCGGGCAGGAGCGCCAAACACCTCCACCTCCTCCACCCGAATAAACTCACATTTAATCTGCACCACATGCTCCTGCTATCGGTGGATCATCCTTTAAATATCGCTGTCATCCTTATTAATATAAAAATGCTCTTTCTGAAGTGCTTCTGTGCTAAATTATAACACAGAAGTTCAACAAGTCTCTCCCAAAAGCTACGTCATTAATCAGAAAAACATTTATTTCATGTTCTAAGACCAAACGACACAAGCGAGTGCTCTGAGTCATAAATGAGAAGGTTTGGGTTTCTTAGCTCTTCATCAGTTACTTTTTACTATTTTCTGATGTTCTGCATTTATATAAAATATTATTAATAATAATAATAATTGAGATTAGCTGATAAAATAAATCTGAAATCAGTCTGAGACCAGGCTTTCCTCTACAGCAGGAGATCAGCATTAGTTTGTTAAATATTTTCTTGAAAACACGACGAGTTCAATCATTTTCTTTATTCAGTCTGTATGTGTGGAAATATCAAACAGCAAATAAAAGAATGCACTTATTTGATTCATTTTTCTGTCATGAGGCAGATGTATGTCTTATTTACTGTCAAAACAACTTGGAAAAGAGTGTGATCATTGAGATTTCTGAGCTGAACTAAACCCACAGTCTCTCAAGAGCCTAACGGCGCCTCTGACTGCTGGAAAAGAAACACAAAAGAACATCAGACACAAGAAAAACTCAACAGACACAGTCACAAGGTTTGTTTTGAGGTTTGTTCTGATTTGGGGTGGAGTCAAAACTTTGGACACGCCTTCTCTTTTAATGTTTTTTTCTTTATTTTTACTATTTTCTACATTGTAGATACAGACTGAAGACATCAAATATATGAAGCATGACATATTCAGTTATGTAGCAAAGAAAAAAATGATAAATATGTTTTTATATTATAGATTCCTGAAAGCAGCCACCCTTTGCTTTGCTGCAGACCCTCGGCCTTCTCCCAATGATCTTCATGATGTAGACACCTGAAATAGTTTCCCTTCACAGGTGTGCCTGTCAGGGTTCATTTGTAGAGTTTCTTGCCTTCTTAATGGGGTTGAGACCATCAGTTGTGTTGTGCAGAGGTCAGGTTGGTACACAGCTGACAGCACTATTTGACAACTGTTAGAATTCATATTATGGCAAGAACCAATCAGCTAAGTAAAGAGAAACAACAGTCCATCATTACTTTAAGAACTGAAGGTCAGTCAGTCCGGAAAACTGCTAAAACTTGGAATGTGTCCCCAAGTGCAGTCACAAAAACCATCAAGCGCTACGATGAAACTGGCTCACATGAGGACCGCCCCAGGAAAGGAAGACCAAGAGTCACCTCTGCTGCTGAGGATAAATTCATCCGAGTCACCAGCCTCAGAAATCACAAGTTACCAGCAGCTCAGATTAGAGCCCAGATAAATGGCACACAGAGTTCCAGCAGCAGACACATCTCTACATCAGCTGTTCAGAGGAGACTGTGTGAATCAGGCCTTTATGGTCAAAGAGCTGCTAAGAAACCACGACTAAGGAAAAGCAACAAGCAGAATAGATTTGTTTGGGCCCAGAAACACAAGG
>VVHJ01036317.1:0-10967 GCA_015107715.1 Tylochromis polylepis | reverse complement strand
GACTCGCCCTCGTTTCATGCCATAATAAAAAAAGATCCCTAGTTCTGTTAATGCCGAGCTGCCTCACCGAACATTTATGTGAAATGAAGTCGAGAAAGACTATCTTTTTTTTAATAAGAAGTATTTATGGTAAGTGAAGTAACAAGACTGTCTTTATTTTCATACAAACAAGTATTTCTGTCAGGAAAAAAGTTTTAAGTTCAACTTCAAATGTCAGGAGATATATTGTTGACATTACTGTTAAAATACACTTCCAATAAAGTGAGTATTGGCAAAACCGGTTGATGTTTTTATGTTGAGGCAGTGGGGAGTGTTATTGGCAGCTTCTGAAAGTAACTAATAAAGTAACTGGTAATCTAACTTAGTTACTTTAAAAATAAAGTAATCAGTAAAGTAACTAAGTTACTTTTGGAAGCAGTAATCAGTAGTCAGTAATATATTACTTTTTCAAAGTAACTGTGGCAACACTGTCACTGACAAATCAAGAGCGGGAGTAACAGATCCCTCTCGCTAACACCTTAACCCAGAGCATCAGGGCACAGACGTGAAGGAAAACCTCATGCTTTGACAAAACAGCTCTAAATGATGCACTGGAGAAGAGTCCAGCTTGGACATGACAGTCTTATTAAAAAGCTGGTCAATATCAAAGAACATGAACTCACAGTAGCCTAAATCATTTGCCATAAATGTTTTTTTTTCTTCTTTTCTGTAAAAACCTCATGCCTGCATTACTCTCAACACAACTTAACCACCAAGGGTTCCATCAGGGATTTCTGTGTTATGGAGCTAATGAAGCCTTGAGCTGCTAGCCTCAAGCAGAACAGAGGAACAGATCAAGCTCACTCATTTCTAACTCCAAAACACAGATTTTTTTTTTTCATTTCATTAGCACAAACTGAGTCAAGACATCTCTTGCAACTATATATGTTGTCAGTGTGTACCACTTGCCTACACCTATAAAGACTTTGATGTGTAATTTTGGTTTGGGCTCCATATTAAAATTAATGTACTGCCTTTCTTTGAAATATGTTTTGGATCTGTGAGCTAAATCTAAATTTAAGACCTTTGTTTTTTCTTTGCACATCACTTTAGTCACCTGTTTAATGCAGTGTTTTACCATTTCTGGGCTTTGTTTCCAGCAGCAGCAGCAGTGCATTTCAGAGGTTTAAAGTCATTTCATGTGCTACAATCAATTTGTGCTCCCAGTATAGTTCTACTTCACTAAGTGGCAATGGTTTGTTACCAGCCTTACTGCATATTCAGTCAAATTCTAATGTTTGAAAGTGTCAAGCGTGGCAATTTAGTAACAGGTTACTGTGACGCAATTAGGCACTTTTTATCTTTAGAACTTGACTGCAGGTGCCCTTATGAGTATTCACTCACTGACCGCTTAATTAAGTACCCTTTTTTAACCTACAAATCCAAATATCTAATCAGCCAATTACACGGTAGCAATTCAACACAGTCAGGCATGCTGGATTTCAACCTGAGCATCAGAAATGGGGGAAGAAAGGTGAACACGGCATGGTTGTTAGTGATAGATGGACTGGGCAGAGTATTTCAGAAGCTGCTGATCTAGTGGAATTTTTCTGCACAACTATCTCTGAGGTTGTGTCTGAAACACAAAAACATATCCAGTGAGCAGCAGTTCTCTGGGAGAAAATGCCTCGGTGATGCCAGTTGTCAGAGGAGAATGGCCAGACTGCTTCGAGCTGATAGGAAGGCAACAGTAGCTCAAAAATAACAACTCAATACAACCAAGCTACGAAGAAGACGACCTCTGAATGCACAACACTCCAAACTTTGAAGCAGCAGAGCACACCGGGGGCCAGTCCTGTTAGCTAAGAACAGGAAACTGAGGCTACAATTTGCATGGCCTCACCAGAAAAACAGAAAACTGGAAAAAATGTTCCCTGGTCCGATGAGTCCTAAATATGGGACAGTATTTAAATGGTGGGGTAGAAATTTGGCGCATACAACATGAAACCATGGATCCATCTGATAGAGCACCTTTGGGATGTTGTGGAATGAACGATTCACATCATGGATGTGCAGCCAACAAATCTGCAGCAACTGTGTGATGCTATCATGTCAATATGGACCAAAGGCTCTGAGGAATGTTTCCAACACTGTGTTCTATCTATGAATGGTGTTCTAAATGGAAACGGGGGGGGGGTCCAGCCTGGTAGTAGCAAGGTGTACTTAAAGTAACAGGTGGGTGTTAATGGCCATTTGCTACAATTTGGGTTGAGCTTGACAGTTTTTTAACAATAGCACCACAGCTGCTCCATAAAGCAACACAAAGCCAGGAACACTTTAATATCTTCAGTATCTTCACAACCTAGAAAGTGATGTAATAGGTAATGTAAGATGCTATATTTGTCATTCTGTAATAATTTAAAATGTTTTGTAAGCTATTGATTGGTAGATTGAACTATAGTCATTCCACTTCATGTACAAAACTGTGTACATGAAGTGCTGTGTAGTATCAAAGGGGTTTAGAAGCTTGTTTTGGTTCTGATGCCCCCAACCGGGGGGGCAACACTCAGTCCTTGTTAGTACTTATCCAATGTTATGTTTCTCCATTTTTTATTCAGGTTTCTCCTCTTCATTTGTGACCCGTCTGTAAATTTATCATCTTTTCCCAAAGTTGCATCATTAAGACATTTCCACTGAGAGAACTGAATAGTAGATGAAACAGCCTAAACTTCAGTGAGAGATAAAAGTGTTGTTGCACTTTGAAAACAAGCATGTGTTCTGTGTGAAAGTATTCTGAGGGCTGAGAGTGGTTTAAGTGGCTGTATTCCTCCGTTACTCGAGTTCAGGTCGGCCGGATCTCTATGCACAATGCGCTGAGCTATAAGTCAAAAATGAAATTACTATAAGTGTTTAGCTATTGATCCTTGCTGCCTGCCTCTCCTTAACACACACAGGATTGTTTAAATTGCGGGTGGACAGATCAATCCGAACTACTTCAAAGGCAGCCTGTTTAATAATGAAGCATCTCTCTCCTCTGCAGTGGGAAACAATAATGGCTCTTCAGAAGAGAGTGAAGTGAGACGATGGCCTCGGAGGAAAGTGGAACAGACACAGGGATGGACATAGCACACCAGTAATGCATATTCATAGACAATCAGGATGTTAATAAGTTGATCCTGGGCTCCAGTCCCTTGCTTAGAATTTAAATGTCCAAACTGGCTGAGTAAGCACAGAAACATGAGTCAGAGCTGCCAGTTGAGGTTCAACCATCACCTTAATGTCCCCTTTGAAACATGACGTAGCAATTATTCTTTGTTATGATGATCATAATGATCTGCTTTTCATTAACATCTTTATGAGAAACTCTGAAATTGTGGAAAAAGCAGCCAGAATGCTTTGAGAATATTTTTTCTAAAATATTATTTTTAGAGATATATTAGCAGTCGTGTATTTTAATTCCACATTTCGTCTAAGACTAATTTAAACTCATTAGAACAAGGAGATGGTCTCAGTTCACCTTGTGTGTATTTGTTTTTTAAATGTACTTTCTATAAATTGATGGCAGTGCTGGAAATTGTTTGCCAGCTCCAATGCCACTGCCATTACCTGCCATGCGTATTTCAGCTATTTTCTTATGCTATTATATTTAGTATTATAGATTGTTTAATATGGGAATGACTGCATTTGCGATTTCAAATTAGCAAAGCTTTAATTGCCCCCCTGGGACAAAAAGCGTTTTAAACTCAGTTCAATTATTCTAACAGGCTGTGAGGGGGAAAAAAGGGCAATTCTGGTGAGAACTGGTGCAATTTATTTGTTCCTCTGGCCCTACCATCTCACTTTACCTAGATCAGTATTATTGCTGCCTACTGCAATCACCTTTTTGGATTCTACCAGTGGGTGCTCCAAAATCGGGAAATTTGAAACCAAATTTGTGAGAGGCCAACATCATATTTAAGTCTTGAAAGAGCTGAAACTGGATTTATGCACTGTCCTAGCTGCATGTCTAATAGCATCCTGAACTCCCTGCCCCCACACACCTTTTGGCCTCATATAGGAGGTGTCTGTGTCGCCCATTATCAGTAAATTTCCTAAACTGAAGATGCAGCACTCACTTTACTTCACGCTGTGTGGAGGTGAGAGAGATCTCTGTGTTTCCCACACGCTTGGAAATGATGAAACCACTGAAACCGGCAGAAATTGAGTTCCATTGTGCAGGCACAGACCTATTGCTGCACCCAAATGATGCTTTAGTTTAAACTAGCTTGGTTTGTGACTCCATGGAAGCAGGATTTGTTTGGCTCCAAGCAAACACCTGCTTAGCAGGATAGCTCATGCACTGCGGACAACAAAAACAGCTGAAAACACACAAACACCGATTACACATCCACTGTGTTATTCCACCTTTAATCCAGCTCATCATAGTGCCAAGTCAGCTCAGGCCAGATTTTCCCAAAATCTGAGCTGATAGATAATCTATGAGAGGTCCTACAGACAAGCTTTTAGAATTCTTATTGGAATCTGCTGTTAGCTGCAGGCTGCTAATCAAAGACAAGCAGAATACTCAATGTGAAGCAAGGATGCTGCGTGGTTTCTGGCTTCTGCTGCTTCCAGTGATGTTTTTAAACAGGAAAGAACATCATATTTATTTCATTAAGTGCTTCTCCTTTCCCACTGGCAAAGTTTTTTTTTTTTATCAAAGCATGCACTGCATGGAAGGCAGGGAGACACAGGTAGGTAGTCCACTGCACGATTAACACAAAGAGACAGATGCTCGAGCCCATATTGAGCAGAGTACTGTAGAGTCTCCAACCAAACTTAAGAGTCCCTGAAATAAACTGTCTTCAAATTACCTTCAAAGGGCTGTCAGACCAAAAGAGCATAAATAATAGGACGAGTGTTCGCTGGCCAAATGGATAACTTTAATTAAAAATTCATTGTTACTCATGTCACAGACATGGTAATAGGTAGTGATCTCTGAGCCCTCTGAGGTAAAAGTCATAGGTGTTAACCCCTTACCCTCATCCTGTATTTTGAAAGAAGTCTAGTTTAAGAAAGACAACCAACATGCATGATGTCATATAAAACAGATATTTTTTATATATTTACTGATTATTTACAGATATAATTACCCTTTTGATGACCATCAGTGTTCAAAGCATTCTATTAATCCTCTGAGGTCTGAGTCATTATACATACTAACCCTAACCTGCACTTTGGGAGAGCAGCACCAAGCACTGCGTTAAAAAGCTTTGCAATATCAAACTAAAACAAATACCTGAATCCCAAACCCAATCTGTTGAGATATTTTGCAATATAACACTAAATGTTATTCATGCCATTTTTGCTTTTGTATGTATTATTTTTAATTGTTTAACAGTATCATTATCACAGAATAACTAAAAGGCTCCTGTGTAGTAAGTTGTGTCCACAACATAGACGATAAGCATGGTTAGTTTGTTGTTGTCGACCTATTTTTTGGCGTAGGACTTGTTTGCATCAAACTGTCAATAAAATCCACATGACTGGACTGATACAAAAATCTGGCATATAGTCTGAAGTCTGCACCTTCAAGTGTGGTTGATACGGAGACTCAGTGAGGGTCCATTTAGCCGCTAGGTCAGCTTAAATCAGTCGTGTGATTTGGACATGCCGAGGTGTCTGTTGACTCCAGAGCTCCAGAGGGTTAAGATGTTATGGAAAAATGTTATTGAAAATTTAATCTGTTTGAAATGGGTAAAAAATAACCAAAAAAAAGCACAGTTTAAATAATAAACACAGGATTAAAGTCATCAGATTAAAATGGGAAGCAAACAGCAGACTCCATCTACCTTGACCTCATGTAGATTTCTCATCTTAGCTCATCTGCTCTGTTCATAACTACTATGAATTCTGTTATAATGAAATGTTAGTATGGTCTATAATGAGCTAGTTACACTACCTATTGCTCATGATTTTGTTGAGTGCAGTTTGTACAGTTCAAAGGTCATATAAAATTTTAGTGAAGGAACCAAAGTAATTGGCTACTGGTCCACTTTAGTAGACATCAAGGAACTCAAACCCAGTAAACTAGGGCTTAAAAGTATTGCATTAGGCTTAATGATGTGTAGCATGTCTTTTTTTTCCCCCTTTCTTTCTTTCTTTGGTTTTCATTTACAGCCGCAGCTAGGTAGCCTATTTCTCAATTAAGAGTTAAGCTGACTATGTCAGTCAACCATGACCATTGCTAACAAACACTAACTGACAACATTTAGTAACATTTTTAAGCCATTAACTGGATTCCATTGGTTAGATGTCTAAAACACATGTTTACAAAGCCAATACAACGGGCTATTAGTATGTACCATGTTTAGCTATCGTGGCTAAAATTGAATGAATAGCTGACCCTGGCTAAAACTGAGTTAGCTTTGGTTCACATGTGAAAGTTTTAGTAGATGTCAGTTCATACCTAGCAGTAGTTTCAACTGTGCTTATATGTACAAATATAAACACATATCTAAAACAATAAGACAATGTCCTTTGTTGGAGTAGAACATTGCTGGCTAAGTATATGTCCTATAGAGCTCGTTAACTAGTTTCTAAAACTAGCTAACACATCAGTTCCTGCATTTGATCACTGAACAAATTCTGTTTTTACTCACACTCATGTAGCCCAAAATCTGTCAGGCTAACTATAAGTCACTTTAGATTAAACGATAAATGATTTTCATTAATATTCAATAATCTGGAAAAATCTATAAATTATTGGATAATTCTATTACGCGTCTTCGGAGAGTTTTAGGTGTTCTGGACTCTATCTTACCTTCATCTACGTCAGCCATCAACAAATGTCATTCTAAATTATTTTAGCGCAGCATATGGACTTCATGTTCTTGTTGAACATTTATAGTTGTGTGCATAATATAAAAAATAATTTCAAAAAGATGTTTTATTTATCCGATTTTTAGTGTAGTGAAGCCATCTTAAATCTTCTAAATAATTATTTAAAACTTATATTTTGTAAACTACTCTCTCCTCAGTCTGTCTCCTGCCTGTCTGCTGAAAATGCTCAACAAAAGAGTAATAAATAATTCTAAGGTTATTTACACATTTCCATTTTTTTCTTTGAGAAATTCATCACCAGCTCACTTAAGGAAAATTGTAATAGCTATTTTAGCAGATGTCCACATAGGCCAGGAATGAAATCTGGGTCCTTCATGCTCTGTTCTTCCCACTGAGCTTCTACCATATATTAACTTTGATTGAACTATAGTTGCGCAACAATGCCCATAAACATGCTGTGTTTTGCACAGCGCCTGGGAAAATATCCCACTTTATCTATTATGCTCACTGTTACCAGTTAAGCCCATCTGTTTATGTAAACCAGTCACATCCCGAACAATTTTCCTCCCTGTGTGACAAAGTCTGGCATGAAATGATAAAGTGGCCCCGTCCAAGTGATTTACAGTGTTTTTGAAGAGACTCAGAGGAGACCTGAAGCATCCTGTCTCTTCTCGGTCTGATCCTTTTTCCTCACTGTCGTCCCCTGCAATCTGCTGGCTATTTCCTTCTTTTCATTTGTTCCACCACCACATGACCATTTTCTCTGTGCGGCCGTGTGTTGTCTCTAAAACACCGAAAAATTTAAAAGGTTAAATTTCAAGTGCAATTTGTCAGACAAAAACTGAAGAAACACAAACAAGGAATTAATGTGACTGTGTGTGAATAAATCATTTTTGTCTGTCAAGAAATTCTTGGGAGGTGCTCGTACAGTTTTGCAGTTTTTGAATATCTGCCTGTATTTCACCATCTGTAAATTAATGTCTAATTAACATGGTTTGTCTAAACTACTCACTGCGGCACTGAAGGTCTCCATTTTAATTCAGTTAACTCAACAACACTGAGGCGATCTGGTGCTGATCTGCTGTTTTTTTGGATGAAACTGTTTGTCTGTTTTTTTGTTTTTTTTACTCTTTTGTTCCACATGTAGCCTCACTCTACCAATATCTGTGCAGCATCGAGGGTCAGACAGGAACCCGCCTGTCATGCTCCACCATGCATGTGCATCTGGACAGCCCTGATGATGGCAGATGGCAGCACAGCTCCTTTGCAGCTGCACAGGAAACCTACCATGACATCCTGTATCTTCCTGCACCCCCCCCCCATATCTGGTCATCAAAACAACAACAACCACAATTGACAGACAACACAGATCACTGTGCATCTATCCCACTACTTACAGATTCAGGTTCAGGCTGCTGGTGGTGTAATAGTGTGGGGGTACGTTATTGGCACATTTTGGGCCCCCTTAGTACCAAATTTTCTACTTAGCCTACCTGAGTTTTACTGCTTACTATATCCGTTTATGACCACATTGTGCACATCTTCTGATAGATGCTTCACAAAATACAGTGATCTCAAAATAGTTTCTTGAACATGACAATACTCAAATGATTTCAGTCTCTATTGAGATTCCAATAGAGCGCTTTTAGGACTTGGTGGAACAGGAGAGATGCATCATGGATGTGCAGCCAACAAATGTGTAGCAACTCTGTGATGCTGTCATGTATGGAGCAAAATCCCCGAGGAATATTTCTAGAATCTTGTTGAATCTGTGCTATGAAAAATTAAAGCGGTCTAGAAGGCAAGACAGGGCCTATGTCAATATTAAGTTGGAGCGCCTAATAAAGTGGCTGGTGTATAATGACAGAGTAGTGGCGTATCCCAGTGGGAGTTGGAAAAACCTTTAGATTGCACAAGAAGATAATGTGGCACATAGCCATTTAGGCTTCATACACAACTTGCTGCATTTACTGATCCATAGTCATATTGTTGGAATTTCAAGAAGTAAAGAAAAGAAAAAAACAAAAAATAGAAATGACAGAGTTCCCTGAATTTTGGCCTTTATTATATAAGTAACTCATCTGCTGGAGACACAGACAAATGTGGTTTGAGGTTAATAAAGTAGATTCCATTCTGGCTGTTTCTGTTCAGAATCTGATGTTCACTCACTATGTTCTGATATTTCTTGAGCAGACAGCTGTGAAACCTATTAATACATAATTATTATCATTACACAATTTGATATCAGTTAACTACTATGTGGGGTAACTACTAAGTAATGATGCAAGTTAGCCTCCACTTCGCATAAATTTAAGGCTGTTAAGATTACAAAATGTTCTTATTTAATATTAAAAATATTATTTAGCACCTGTTTTACCTTTGAAATTAAAAATACATAAATATGAATCAGTTTTACAAATGCATATTTCACACTGTTGAATATAGTCTGTGACTATAGTTTGTAGGTTTTATTAAATATGACATGATATGACACAAGAACAAATGTAATGTTTAGTGTTAATGACAATAAAGTGTGTACTCTATGTATAGAAATATACCGGATTTGTATATGCATGAACGGCTTTTTGGTTCCAGTTCAGAGAGATGAGCATAATGTATACTGTGTGGCTAATGGATAAAAAAAAATAAGTGGTCTGATAATTTGGTTATTGGCAAAAACCTAAAATGCAAATGCAAATCCATATCCAGTAAGTCCACACACACACACACACACACACACACACACACACACACACACAACAGAGAGAATTATGGTTGAATTAGTGTTGCACAAAGCTTAAATGAACTGCACAGCCTTCTAAGTGCTTCTTTTCTCTCTATTTGCTCCCACAGAGACTGACTCAGTGCTAATGTTGTATGTAATATATGTCATAATTATCCTCAGATTTAAAGTTTATTCGTAACTTTCTCATTTGACTCACAGTATGAAGGAAATGAAGGCATTTCATTATGTAAAATCTAATTTTATTCCCTTCACTGTTTTTACTGTTATAAATCTGTTCTGCTGACAATATGATGAGCCTGGCATTAAGCAATTCTTGTCTGTTTTCAAACATTCTGTCAAATTAAAATCTTACTATGGGGAACCTATTAAGAAACTATATATACAATTCAGTGGTTTCTGGCCAGACCTGTTTCTTTGTACCAATCTGTTAAAACAATTTTAATGCTGTGAAGCTGGACATTCATGGGATTCATGGGGACTGTGTCTCTTTTGAAATCAGCCTCAAGTGGCACAAAGAGGAATGGTAGTTTTTGTAATTTTTTGGAGAATTCCCCTTGGGTCAAAGCAGTTCTATTTTAGAAAAGGGTTAGCCAGTGCAACAGCCACCATTTCAAAGAATATTACACACTGCAACTTTAAGTTGGGGTTTCAGGATTTTCAGTCAACAAAAAAACAGTCACATATACTACACTACCTTTGTCTTGTAACACAAATGTTGAAGTCATCAAAAGATGCAAAAAAGCCACAAAATCCGAAGAAATGTTCATCTTTATGATTTTTTTCTGTAAGCCTTTTTTTTTTAAAGGGAAACATTACCAAAGTGCTCATAAATTCAAATTTGAATTTGAATTTGAGTAATGTCACCAATTAAAACAATTTCCCCCCGGTTCTTGGATTCCTCAGGCCTTCAGAGACGACACCGGAACTCAGTAGTTACTTCACAAAACCTTTATTCATCACTTATGCATCTTCTAGAAGGGAGATGTGCTTGGCCCGGCAATTCCTCTGCAAATCTCAACGCTTTGTCTGTTCCACACAGAGTTTTATAGAAACAAGCCCCCATTGTAAATCCTATATGATGTGCCATGTTTGTGTATGTATGTGCAAGCACGTGAGTGCCTGCGTGTGCACGTACCTGCGTGTGTGTGCATGTGTATATATGTGTACGTGCATTCCTGCCGGTCATAAAGAGGGCCATCTCCCCTCAGCCAAGCTAGACCATCTCCTCTGCAAAACATAGTTATCAGGTTACCAGCACTGAGACCCCCACCCAAACATCCCCTGGGGAATTTCCACTTAGGTATAGCTCCCTTTGTTCCACTTTCACCACTAAAGGTGGGGGAGGGTCTCCTACAAGTCTACCCCTAACTTTATGACACGTTTAGGCCTTTATTGCATCCAGGGCAGTGTCAGTGTCTCT
>VVHJ01036316.1:0-12121 GCA_015107715.1 Tylochromis polylepis | reverse complement strand
AAAAGATACGGATGTTTTCTGACCAGCTTTATAAATAAGACTGCTATTTGTTCTTTTAGGAGGATGTTTTTACAGAGACACAAACTAGCAGGAAGTATGATGAAGCCATTTTGAACTTCTAGTGTAGAACAAAGAGCCCGTTCTCACTCCTGAGGCGTAACATAGCGACGTTTTGTCACGTCCTGAGGCGTAACATATTACGCGAAAGGTAACCATCCGCGTCCCTATGATACGCTCCGGATTGTGGATGGAATCCAACAGAAGGACGCACCTGGCAGTAACAGACGATCCAGCCGTGTATTCCAGCCCTAACCCTAACCTTACCCCTAACCTTAACCATAACCTTAATCCTAATGTTAACCACAACCTTAATGGTGTCAGATAGTGTTTTCCAAAGTGATTTATGATGAGAAAGGGGAAAAAAATGTAGATATGTAGATTGATTCCAAACAGTTCTCATGTTTTGGAACACGTAACATAGAGACGTGTTGGGTGGCCGAAAGCGTAACATACTGACGATTTGTCACAAGCGTCGGTGTGTTACGTTTTGGGATGAGAACGTGTTGGAACAAAACATGCTAGAGGGAGGAGGAAGGTTAACCAGTAAAAGTCCGCTAAGACAACCAAACTAAGAAAATCCAAAAAAGGCAACAACTTTGGGATGGCGAACAGGTGATTGCAGTGTTAGTTTTAGTCTTTCTAATTATTATTGTATGAAATCAGTGCAGGTATTTTAATAATAACACAGAACGTTTTGAAAGCAGTTGACTCACGGTCTTCTCAATGCCTCTTTAGGCAAGTTGTGATTGCGTTTTTACTAAACTAACAGATATTAAAAGTAAGAATGCTACTTTTGTATTTTCCCTCTGTATTTTTATTTTTATAGTTTATTTTATTTTGGTGAGTTTTCCAAGTTCATAAAATTGTTTCAGTCCTTTTTTCAGTTATTTAGTTTATTTTCAGTTAACGATAATAAACTTGGGTGGAAACAGTTAGGTTGGGACAGAGACAAAGACAGAAAGCATAAACGCCACAGACACACAGCACACCAGTACTTTCAAAGCAAAAGAGGAATCCATTTTTAAACTTTAATTCAACTAAAAATCCAAGCATACACTTTTTTAACCTAAGGAGCAATGTTATCTATAAAGTAATTACATTAACCAGAATGTAACTGACGCAGCAGTGCATGAGCCCTCACAGTTCACACAGTATTGTAATATGTGAAGCACAGGAAAAAGTTATAAGCGTTGTCTTCAATGCTTGGTGGTGTATTGCAAAGATGAATCGGATTTGAAATCCAATGATTAGCCAAGCAGCCTCACAAACAGTCATATCCAGGACCAATAAATCCTCTTTCACTAAAATCTGATCAACACGAGGTGTAGTGATTGCTGTAAATCATGGAGGGATGGATGTCTCGTCGTTGCATAAGCTCACTGGTCCTTCAATCATCAAATCTAACAGGTAACAATACAAGAGCGATATTAGTTTTATCAGTTTAATAAGTTGTTATATAAGTTGTTATTAAAATAGCAGCTGGTGGCTATGACTAATAATGAAATGGAAACATTAATGTGGGAAATAGGAAGGAAACATTGTCAGTCCTGCCCATCTGTAATGTTAATAGACAATAGCTCATTAATGGCTGAAAAAAGTCTACCAGCAGCTAGACAGAAACAGCTGCAACTCTATTTGATCAGCAGTGAATTGCTCTCTTTTCTTCCCCTCACCCACAAACGGTCACAGTAGATGGCTGCCGCTCCCTGAGCCTGGGTCTGCTGGAGGTTTCTTCCTGTTAAAAGTGAGTTTTTCCTTCCCACCATCGCCAGGTGCTTACTCACAGGGGATCATCTGATTGCTGGGGGCTTTTCTTCTTGTGTTTTGTTTGGTTGCTTGCTTGCTTAATATTTTTTTGGACTACCTCGGAGAATCTTAAAATATCCGTCACTTATACCTATACAGTGCTTAACAGTATTACTAGATGGCCTTCTCAGACCACCTAAAACTAACTTCAGGTTCTGTTCTGTTCAGGTATGAAAGTAACTGACTTTAATTTGGCATCTTAATCAAAATTAATAGTAATGTGCTTTACTGGGGGGTTTTCTGCTTTTTTGTAAAACAGTACACTCAAAAACAACTATATTTTAGTATTAGAAATATCATTTCAATTGAACAGCTTGCACATATCAGTGGATTAATCATTACAAAAGTAATTAGCAATTACCAATACTGTTAATTTAGTTCAGCTGTATCATAGACCTTTAATCTGGTGGTGGTCTATTAAATTTGTTAAGCACTGCATACCTTACAGTTATGTTACTGTATTTTTGTGTCTGTGTCAGACTACTTAAAAATAGTGCCGTCACTGTGATGGTTTGTATTATTCTAATCTTCCATTCATTTTATATCATTATCCAATGCTTCTCAGTTTTGTTTGTTTTCTACATTTTGTTTCTCCCGCAGTATTGAAAATGTTCCTGAGTATCGCATCAAGTTTGGAATTCTAGTGTTGTAACAACCCCTACCGCTTAGTTCTGGCCAGCACCATAAAGCAGAAGGGAAAACGGTTATTTGGTGAATACCGTGGAGGATTTAGTTTGAAAGTGCCAAGTGGACAGACTCGTGAATCCAAATCTAGATCGCCCAAACGTTGCCAAAGTGCTCACACGAGGAGCCTCTACTCTTTTCAGAAGTCCACGTCAGATGGTCAAAGATGAAGACCGGCAAGACTTTGGCGCCAACATACTAGAGGAACACATGAATAGATCCACACATGCAGTGCTTACCGCTATTTTTGTCAGTTACTACAGTCAAAACACCCTACAGAGTTAGGGTGCGAAGCCAGATGAAGCTGAAGTTCGAAGGGGGAAACTAATACAGAATGAAGTGTTTAACCAAGTGGAGCTTTTTCATTTCTTTAAGAGGAAAAAATCCTCAAATTTGCAGTCTTTTTGAGACTTTTTGAAAATCAGCATTCTTAGCAATTACTTTTAAAAGTAATGAGAAGAAAATTTATGAGGTGGAAAAAAACCAGTTTAAAAACCTGATTAATGACAATCTTTAAGAATATTTATATTAAACTTCTGAGACCAAAACTGGAAACTAAAATGCTGACTTTATAATTTCTTATGGATAGAGAGCTTTCATACACCCTTTGGCAGCTATCTGTATTCATCTGTGGCGACTGCAGCTTGTTAGCAACCTTGCAGCAGCTGGGGGTTTGGTGTCTTGCTCAAGGACACTTCAGCATCCCAGACAGCAAGTTCAGTGTGGTGCCCTGTTTTGAGAGACAAGTCTGTTTATCCACTGGGCACCCAGTGCCACTCTACACTGTTTTGCCATTCTTGCAACTTGAAAAGTGTCAGGGAAAAACAGATTTCTTTTCATACTCTGGCCTTCCTCACTTTTAGGTGACAGCTGCTGAGTTGGCACATGTGCGTCAGGCTCTTAAGCACAATCTTAGCCACGACAGCAGCGCTGACGGTGCACAGACACAGAGGACACTCGGTGGATCTTTGTGACTCTTTGTGATCCGCAAAAAGATATCAAGTCGAAGGACCAAAGCAAAAGCAATTTTCGGGAGCTGAGGGGAATATATTGAGGTCAAGTGAACTTCATTTTTTCCCCACATTCCCTTTACATGATGTCTGGTCTTTAACACATTCATTATATCTGAACAGCTGCCTCATAACAGCTCGAGGAACCGTCCTGCATACTGATTTCCTGAGGTCGTGTGATGTATTCGTGCAATACTCATGTCATTTGTGACAGTGCATAGTGGTGGGGTAGACTCAGCTGGTGGTAATGTCAAAATAAAAGCTCTATTTTTTTGTTGTTATTATTAAAATGTAAACCAGACTGCTGTGTTTGCCTGACTGTCTCAGTTTCTGTTTGTAGCACCACTTGTTGGTTTCTTTGTCTGACTGAGATAAAGCAAAAGACACTTTCACTCAGTCTGCTGGATAAGGCAATCAGTTCTCTATGATTAGAAGTACAACTGACAAAACCTAACCTTTAATGTCAGCAGTGTCACATCTAATCATAGTAAAGCAGTCCAAACAAATGTGTTTAGAATCCCCATCAGTAAAGTCACAGAGGAAAACAACCACCAGGCTTTCAAAAAGAAATCAAAAACCCAATAATTGCTCATATCCTGAGCTGTTGGGAGCTTTTTATCGTAAATGTTCAGCTATCCTTGAAGAGCGCTGAAGAGCCCTCAACGTGTCCCTACCACACCGCGCCCAAACACTCTCAAAGACAGAGCGACAGCGAGAGTCAAAAAGGTAAAAATGTGCTTGGATGCGTGATTTTTACAGGCCCCACTTTAATGTCTGTCTACAGTTCTGCAACAGGCATCTCACTCTCTGGGTTTATTGACCGGTTCCTTTCTGCCTCAGCTGCAGTGACCATCAGATCAGCCATCCTTTGCTTCACAGTTTATGAACTTCGAAGCTGTGCGGCCAGAAGTGAGCAGATGATGGACTGCAGGGACATTAAAGAGAGATAGCAACAGAGCTAAGGCTCTGCTAGCTATTTAATTCCAAATGAGGGGGATGACAAGGCATCCTGTGAGTGGAACGTATGGGTGGTAGTAAATAAATCAGAGCAACAGCATACTGAGGCGCAAGACCCTGCGATGCTGTGCGAGTAATAAGTAGGAGGAACTGATCAATACATGCATTTACAGGGAAGCTTGCAAAAAGGAGAGCTTGTTTGTGTCTTTGAGCACTTTGGCTGCTGAGTTTTGAGGGGGTGTTGGATATTTATAACTACGGACTCAGAAGAGGAGGCGAGTGTTATTTCTCAAAATAATATTTTGTCAAAAACAGAATCACTACTCTTGGTTCTAAAAATTAGATACAGCATACTACCACATGCTGGAGGTGTTTGCAAGCTAAAAATATGTGTTGTAAACCGACTTTTTACCAGTCTGGTTTGATATTTTGGGAAATACTTTGTTGCCTTTTTGCTAAAAGGTGCAGGTTAGTTTACTGTGAGGTAACTATTTCTCAGCTTGATGCAGTGACTTGCTGAAGTGACCACTCCCTGACATTTTTAAACACAAAGAATTTAATGTGTTCATTTGCAGGTGAATGACATGCTTGTGGGTAAACTGTTTTAGCTTTGGACTGCTAAGCTAAGCTAGCTCTATATAGACTACTCTACAGTACTGTGCAAAAGTCTTGAGTCGGCCCTTTTTTAAAATTAAATATTGCTTACAAGGAGCCAGAATTCTTGTAATTTTTAAAGTGGTCTTAAGCGGTCGTTTCACGTATTATTTGAAAATGGTGTGAAAAGTGTTAGACCTAAAAACTATCTAGAACGGATGAACAGTATCTGAAAATCATGTCCTTAAGAAACAGGAAAAAAATCCAGACCTTCAGTTGATCCATCTACTGTTCACCAAAGCCTGATCAGAAATGGTCTCAGTTGAAGGGTGGCTGTCAAGAAGCCATCCTTAAGGAAGGGAAACAGGGAGAAAGGGCTGAGGTATGAACATTACACCAGAACTGGACTGAAAAACGGTGGAAACAGGTCTGATGGAGTGATGAATCCAAATTTGACCATCTCAGTATGTACGGAGGAGGACAGGCCACCTCTGAAGCATGGTGGAGGCTATGTCATAGTTTGGGACCCATGAGCGTTTGGTCAAAGATGCAATACCATCTGGAAAGCATCCGATTGGCAACAGCTTCATTTTTCAACATGGCAATGATCCCAAACACACAGCCAATGCAGGAAAAACTGGAAGTGGACAAGAAAAACACACAGTGGAACATTATCAGTCATGAATTGGCCTCCCCAGAGCTAGAGCTTGTTAGAATTACACAGATTCTGTTTTTGCCTTAAATGCTGTATTTCCATCTATCTCTGTGCATAATTTAATAAATCCCTGCACCTATTTCCCATTTTCCCAGAAAAATATAAAGAAATGATACGTCGTTCAAAACTTTTTATTGCTTCAAAAAGAGTGGTATCAGTTTTCTCCTCAAATATATAAATGGACCATTTTTTATTTATGCTTGTTATAGCTGTCATGGGCATACTTTTTACCTCTCCCATAGTGTACAGTTTCTGGAAGTGCCAAAAACTGCAGTTTCTCTGTCCAGCTGATTAAAAAAAATAATTAAAATAATGTTATAGATAATTTCATTAGAACTTTATGATGTGTACATTTTTATAGCTCCTTATTTAAGCTATATTCAGACCTAGTTAGGCGTGACTAAGAGCGCAGCCACACTGACCAACAGAGTGGGTGCTAACTAGAGCGCCTCACCTCAGCACCACATTTGGTGGTGATGCCTTTTGGAGATATTTTAATGCATAATCTCTGTTATTATTATATCGCTTGCTATGCAGCTATTTCTTCCAGCAGACCACTGAAAAAGAATTTCTAGAATTATTCTGTTTATAAAAGTCCAAAAACCAACTGGTGATTTCACACAGTCTACATCCATCTTTTATAACGCATTTATACAATGTCTTTTTTTTTTCCCAAAGATTAAATGCTATGCTCATGCTCCAACAGCAACCCAGCAAGTAAACACATCCAATTTATTCTGACTAAAAGAAAGTGTTTTCATAAAACATGATGCATGGGAGATATTTAAAATCCCATTACCAAAAACCCTCTTTGATAATAAAACTGGGTAACTCGGGGGACAAAGACGAGATTTTATAAATATAACTAATAAACACATCCCACATTTAGCGTTAGGCACTTGGACACCAAAGGTTTGAATGTGTAATTTCCTCCTTTATTTTAGGTTGAATAAATTTACTGTCTTGAGATCTTGATTGCTAATTTCAGCCAGACAATTGGAATTGGGGCCTTTTGCATACATCTGTATGATGTCTGCAACAGTTTGTGCCAGCGTGATGAATTTAATGGGTTTAGTCTTTGTAGAGAAAGATGACCTTCTAAAATG
The DNA here is from genome assembly GCA_015107715.1 of Tylochromis polylepis. Taxonomy (NCBI): domain Eukaryota; kingdom Metazoa; phylum Chordata; class Actinopteri; order Cichliformes; family Cichlidae; genus Tylochromis; species Tylochromis polylepis. The sequence continues at coordinate 5,189 of VVHJ01036316.1, read as the reverse complement.
ACACTGCCAGATAAAAAGACCATGTCTCTGCTCTAACAAAATAACAGCAAATGTCGTCCCCTGGGTCCAGGGGCTTATGAAAGGTTTGATCTGCAACTCTCTGATTTCAGCTGAGTCTGATTTAAGATGATATCTTCCACACATCCACTGAATTGCACCACAACAACCAGCCGAGCACAGTAAAAAAAACAACCAAAAAAAACAGTTACACTGCAGGGGTAGTGTCTATTGTCAGCCATTCACTACTTGCTCTGAAATAGCAGAAAATTTACATCACGCTTGAAATGAAGCGACGCAAAGGAGCAAAAGGTCCTCTCACATCCCTCTTCACGATGCTTGTGTTTGCAGCGCTCATCAACATTATGATCGAATCAAGAGCAAAGGAGCAAGGAATTAAACAGTGCTTTTATCTGCTCTGAAGTGAACTGCAAATATAAGCGGCAACCCAGAGCTACTGCTAAGGCCAGAGGCATTTCATGCTACATTATTTTATGAGGCTACATTATAAGAACAAAATCGTGTCTTTTTCAATGCGAATATTCTCTCGCTGTGTTAGCAGTTGTTGCCCCAGTCAGAGTTAGACTCTTACATCCTGTAGTCGTTGCTCTAAAGGTCTTCAATCTTGTTATGTAAAACCGTTTTTTTACAGTTATGAAGTAAATGCTGACCGCACAATGTAGCGGCTACAGAATAATGATGCTAACTGCATCGCGTAGACTGGGTCCAAATACATCTCGCCTTCAAACAATTCTGTCTGTCAACATCTGAAAAAATTGAAGGTGCACAACCTAGCAGCAGGACGAGAGCGCTTTTGTTTGTTTTTCTGATTTTGTTCATCTGTTAGCAATTTGCTCAGATAGCTGAAATGGTAGATGCCTAAACAGCTGGATTAACTTTGGAAAAGCTACCCAGCAAAAGAAAAAAAGAGTGCTGTTATCAGACAAGCTCACTTAATAAAAAGAGCTCCAGGAGTTGAGGGAGTGCTTTATTATGAGGCTTATGTTTCAGTCTTATGCAAAGAAGTGTTTTAATATGAAAAGCTATCCAATCTTTGGATGGGGAGACTGTTAAAGCAAGTACTACTGCTTAAAAAGTGAAATGTACTGTTTGAAAAATGCAAGCATTAGAGCTTAATCTTCTCGCAAATATTAACCTCTGTCTTGTTTGTATGTGTGGGGAGCAGCCAAGTTTCTCAGTCTGACTGGAAACACGAAAATATTCAGAATTTTAAAGTGTAAAGACTATACTAGATAGAAAAAGATTTAAATTGTTGACACAATGTCGTGCGTATTATTTTAGTTATCGTAAAATGTCTGAAATGTCTTCTTTTTCACACAGTGTTTACTGAATATCCAGGTATTGGCCGACTTGAACAAGCTGTGGAGGCAGTGTTAATTTTCATTAACACTGTGTGGAGGCGACACTCATATTTTAGTGTGCTTTCATCATAATACTGGAGATGCACTAATTTCTGATTCCATTTTCTGATTTTTTTGTAAATATGACCTGCTAATTCATAGTATCTAAGACCTTTCATTGATATTTACAAGCAAAAATCAACTTTTCTTCAGCGCAAAATATATTAAGTATAAAATCAATGATTTAGTTTACAGTTTCTCCCAAACTGCAGGATTTTCTCTCACATTAAAAAAAAAACTGAAAATAAAGATAAAATGGTCAAAAATAACAAAACTGAAAATGAAATGCTGTGCTTCAGCCTTTACCTGACAATACTGTACCTAACCAAAAAAAAGCAGGTACAACAGAACAACAAATGTCTGCTACATCATCATTTTTTCAATATATATATAAATTCACCAGATAACAGGACACGAACCTGTTTGTCTTTATCGTTCTTCTCCATAATTTTCTTCCTAGTTCCTTTTTCTGCTTTGCTCATACAGAGGCTGCTAGCTTGCGACTGGCTCTGCGCTCTGGATAGCTTTAACTTTATCTAGTTTGCCTTTGTTATTTTCTTCTAAATGTCCATGTTCAGCTAAGGGTGACTTAAGTTTCTGATTAGGTTTGTTATTACAAACATTTTGTGGTGGTTCCCTTGCGGCTTACTTTGTCTTTTTTTTTTTTGTCTTAACTCACATGAAGATCTTCCACGTTAACAACACGTACCTGCGCCACTATACAATAAGTGTTGCACGTGCATGAAACAGAGTGGCACACAGTCAGACATATGGGAGGCTGACTGAGCAGTTAAACTGTCCGGGCCGTGGATGCTGAAAATTGGCCGACGTCACCTGATAAGCTTAAACTTACAACAGAAAATCAATAGTGTTTCTATATTTCCTCTTCTTGGATTAATGTATTGTGAGAACAGACCTGGGAAATGTGACGTGGTGAAGTGGAATATGTACATGAGTGCAGCCCTCCAACAAACCAACTTAGCATTGCCCATGCAATCCAAATCCAAACTGGTTAAAAAGCTGACAGGAAACAACCTTACATTTGGTCATTTAGTCATCGCTGTGGAACAGGGCACCTAAACCTAACAGGAACGAGAAAAGCCCACACTAGCAGCAGACAGCTGCAACAACTAGATGTGACTCTGGGAAGTGCTGAATGCAGTCTGGAAGCACGGTGTTATGTAGCCATCAAGTCCTAAGTTGATTTTAACACAGTTTTCAACTTTAAAATGACTGAGCGTGAAACATTAAAAGTTAGGAGAGCATTTTCCATTTTAAGCATTTTCAGCCAGCCAGTATGTGCTCTGCATGGACATAAACACTTGACAAGCAAAACAAGAGAATCCAAGTGGAACTGAGTCAGGATTTTAATAATAGACATTAAACAGGAGAGACATCCTGAATAATGACTTCAGATGCCTTTTCTCTATAATTCAGCAAACAAAGATGGTGGTTATCCTGCTCTCACCTGCAAAGAGCCAATCAACAGGGGCCATGGAGAACATATGAGCCAGTGATTTGGTTCCTCTGAAGCATGTGCAAGGTAGAGATTTCAGCTTTGTGGTTTGGGCATGTCTACTCACTATCTTATAAATAAGTTTGTCAGTGTGTAAGTGTACTTACCGTGTTAACGCCTGGTGTATTGTATTTGATACGTGAGTTTTTGTACATTTTTTTTTTCATGTGTAATGTGCAATAAATTGCACATTACATGTGACACAAATCAAAGCTGATATATGTACATTTAACTTTTTTAATGTTCAATAAACACTTCATTTTCCCAAAAAATTGACCTTTCCTTTAAAGGGATAAACACTGAAAACAGACTTGTTGCATTTACAACTATGGCTCTTGCACAAATGACACGCATGAGAAGGATTAACGAAGCCGTCATGTCTTGAAACTTTGTTAGTGTGTACAGGCGTAAACTACAGAGAAAGAGCTTCAATTAAATGTTTTTTTAAGGGAAAAAAATCACAGCATTTTATTGTTTTGTAAAACAGATTAAACTGGTGATTCTACAGATGCTTTTTTTATTTCCTTCTGACCACTAAAATTAAAGTTATGACTCCTCTCAACATTCATTTTGAAAAGGGCTTCAAAAATAACTACCCAGGAGCATTGCCAACATGGCTGCCAAGTGCTCCCCCAGACTGACTTTGTTAATACCAAAGCACATAAATTATGGTGACCACTTTGGGGCGGTTTAAATCTTTCTTTTTTTTTATGCAGCTGACAACCAGATCTCTCTGGGTTTGAGTAAACTGAGGCGACTCTTAACTGATGGGCCCACTGAAATGGAAAAGAGTGATGGACAAAAATTTCTTTATGACGTCTATTTTCTTCACAGAAGCTACTCATTCAATGAGTTCCAAGGAAAGAGGAAAAAATCAAATAAGTGGTTAATAAGGCAAAACCAGTAAACTGCATGGAACAATAGCGTGTCAGGCTCTAGGATCTGCAGGGCATGTAATGGTTTCGATTTCCACCCACGCAGCTCCAAGTTCCTACACTTCCTGCGGACAACAACACAACAACAAGGCAACCTCACCACAGATCTCTTCTGCTTCCTCTCAGGCGATGATTTCGAGCCGGTGTGAATGCTCCACTCACCCACTCCTTTCTGTAACAGCACAAGTGGCCTCAGCGTCACTCTTCAAGAACTGTTTGTACAGGTTTCGGTCCACCCACGGGTTACTTTTGATTTTTTGATTTCCCATCCAGCCTTGCAACCCTGGATTTACGGTTTTATAGACTGTCCACTGGAACAGGTGCTAAAAGATCAGGGGAAAAAAAGGTACACAGGTACTTATTGATCAGCCCCACAACTGCAAGGTTAGCCTTAATTCAAGATATCAAGACAAAGGCTCTCCACTACAGGAAACTTTACTGCAAAAATGTTTTTCCACATAAAGTTTTTTTGGGTTTTTTGCATTACTTTTGTTCCCCTGATCCTTTCCCTCTCCTTGTGCCGTGCAGGAATTCTCCAACCAGTTGATTACAAAATAAGATCTGGACCGCATGCTGGACTTTGGGGAATGTTGGTGTTGAAATTGCCGAAAGGGAAAAGGAGAAGTTGAGCTCACTTGTGGAAATATAAAGATCTGGCAATGGCTTTCTGTCAGTAAAGAAGGTTCAAAAGAGAGGAGACTCTCGGGAACCACCTGACATTTTCTCATTATTTCCATTTAATGTAATCCTTTTTATCTCGCCTGTGGGGTTTAAGGTCTTCGAGCTTATTGCCTCCGACCTGCATGAGTTCATATATGGCTGTGGATGTGCTTGTGTACATGTCTATTTAAAAGCTGCACTTTCTTTTTGAACGTCCATTTAAGATTAGCCTAACTGATACCTGCGGCCATTTCAGTGGGACAGTTTTTTGTGAGCTGCAGCTCGACTCCATTTAGTCTTTGATCACCAAACGTAACATCTTCTTTCTCCTGCTACCCCGACCGTTTCTTTCTATTTACGACCTTGTTTCTTGTGCTGTAAATAAATCCAATTTTCGAGACCTTGAAGTGACTCCGTGCGCCTGTGAACTTGGCATGCCACAGATGAAAAGTGCGTCTTTGAAGCATCTTCTTAGATGTCCTTCCTTTTACAACGGCCTATATTTAGACCGTTGTAATTGCTCCACTTGTGGCATAATGCCGTGGAGGATTAAACACGTAGGGTCATACATGAAGCAGTAATGACTTGACGGTACCTGCGCCGCGTGCACTTGAACTGTATTTATGCTGTTGAGCATTAGCAGAAAGCCACACAGTCACG
>VVHJ01036315.1:0-10795 GCA_015107715.1 Tylochromis polylepis | reverse complement strand
TTTCGGCTACAGCCTACACACATCAACAACAACAACAGGACCTAGTTCGTTCTGTTTTAAGCCGGCGAGGCGTGATTGCGGATGCTGCTCAGGTACGTCCGCCTCCCCCGCAGCCACGCCCAGACCACCCCCGCCACAGCTCTGCAGTCAAAAACAGACTCACTGCAGCCAAGAGTGAATAGTATTAAACTCTCACTAAATTATATATTTTTCATTTCTGTTCACAAGTTTCTGGATTTCTTTTTTTTATATGACTAAGACTGAACTTTATTTTTCCATGTCTGGCAACGTTCACATTCTGTTTAACTTGTTGCTTTTTTGAAGAAGTGGTGCAGACTAATGAAGCAGTCTAGTGACAAAAGTTACAAATAGTTGTTTGAAATGAAAGTTGTTTGTTTAAAACAAAAATTACTGAAGGATTCATTGTGAATGAGTTTATTATCTAAATAAAGTTTCAGCTAGGTTTGTCTGTCATTGTTTTGTTTAGATGGGGCGTGAAAATATTTCTTCCTGCCATGTGGGGAATGATGTAAGAAGTTTGAGAACCACTGCTTTAGAACAATCTACTTTTTTTTTTGACAGAACAACTCAAACTGCACGTAAGGAAATATGTTTTAAAAGGTAACATCTTCTAGTTTCTGAAACTTTGCTCATTTAGCATGTGGATAAAATGCAACCTCATCCCAAACCTACCACTAAGTAGTGCATCGGCAACCTATTAAATCATCAAATTTGTACACAGCTATGAATGCGTTGGTGTGTTTAATAGCCAGCCTGCCCAGTGGATATTATCCAGTAACTAAATCTGATATCATGCATCGCTTTTACTAATGATTAATTATTTTAAACATGGACTTTCATGATTGGTAATCATCGTCTAAACACAAAACACTGCACTGTTGCCTCATTGAAAGCAGCTTCTGGCTTTGAGCCTGTGCAGGACTCTTCTGTGTGGAGATTGCATGTTATCTTGGAGCTCTGGTTTCTCCCGTCATCAAAACATATCTTAGGTCAATGCTGCCTGTCCGTGCTTTAGACACTCTTTGAAAAGACAGTCTTAATCTCGAGTTTCATCTCTTGGTTATGTAAAAGTTAATAAATATCCGTGGTGGATGGAGTCGAAGTGGGGCTGGAGCCTATTCCAGCTTTCTTGGGGTGAGAGGTCATCAGTTTGTTGCAGACGATGCTCGCATTCACCTACAGCCACTTTAGAATAACCAGTTAACCTAGCATGCATATCTGGAGTTTGGGAGGAACCTGAAGTCTACTTTGAGGCGACAGTGCTAACCACCGCGCCACTGCCAAATACTCACCATGCCAATGGTGGCAAATTAATTGACAAAAATATGTTTTTAAAAAGTGAAGGGTTCTACATATGAAAGAATACCATGCCAACTAGAACACTAATCTGCTGTTTCATCCATCAGCACTTGAAACCAAATCACAGTTTGGTTATATTGCCTCTAACAGTTGCTTTGAAAAGCTTTATGAACATATTAGGAACAGACATTGTTTGCAAAGTTTATTGACAGTCAAAACACTATTAAAAGTCAAATAAATCAGCTCATTCAGTGGTTTTTGCAGATGGAAATATTTAGTCTTACAGTAAATGCACAAAAGCAATATAATGTGGAACTCATGTGTTTCCCTTGCATCCTGAGACTCAAGCGTTTCAGTAAGCATTAACAAAATGTGTTCATTTCTGTGAGCTGTCACCTCAGGTGGACTGCAGTTCCACGGATTTGGATTTCCCATTTAAGTAGCTATTTAAGTAACTCCCATGAAATCCAAATAATTCATGGAATTTGTCAGGCACAAAGAGGATGATTCAAAGGCAATACACACTGAGAGGATCCGTTCACAGGACAGCCAAAGCCATAAACAAAAGCCTGTAATGAGATATGTGCTTTGAGCTTTTCCCCGTTTCATCCGGAGGTTTGTCTTGTTGGAGTAGAGGAAGCACTGATTGCTCTGAGACAAAAACAAATATATCCTTTTATAGCTTGGACATTAATTTGAATCCATCTGCTATCCTCTAGGGACCGAAGGTGGGATATGTATTCTCTAAATTTTTGTGGTGCTATATGTTGCATCCATTTATTTCAGGCCACTAAAAGCTATCTGTGTAATCGTCAGAGCGGTATGAAAAGCTTTAATTCAACTCATATTTCATATTAAGCGCCAGAAATCAACTCCAGTCTGTGAGGAATCTCTGAAAAACCTACAAATTAAGGCCACACACAAATCCTGCGCACGTATCATAAAGTGTATCGCCAAAACCACAAATAATACAGGCCTCTTCATTTCCCTTCCTTAATTACAGCAGATACAGTGATTTACTGAATGTTTCTTTTCGAGGGAAGATCAGCATCTTTCAGTCACTAAACCTCGTCCACGTTACTTCTTTGAAAATGCGTTTGCAGGGCAGTTGCTCAAGGGGCAATTAAAAGGGAAGTCAGCAACAGGAAGGACACAAAAAAGCCACTAGCAAAACACACAGAGAGCAAGCAAACAACAGAGAAAGTTCTGAACTGTCATCTTCTTAAAAGTATTTTGAGTAAGGACATCTTCAGAAGACGTTCACTAGACATTTCAGAGAAGCCAGAAGGTGTTTATGCCTCATTTTTGTGACACTTTAAAATATATTCAGGGTTGATTTTGATCAGACGTCCTCCTAGAGCTCTAAAAGATTTTTATTTCATTAATTGTTTTCAATTTCTGGTTAGGTAACCAAACAGAGGGAAAGATAGCATCTAAAAAAACCTTTGATGTCGTGGTTAAAAGAATAAATATCTGTTTGAGCTTACAGCCCGGTTGTGCTTAAAAGAAATGTTGCTTGGAACCAAGTAGCAACCTCCAAGGCTGAAAAGTAAAATGTCAAAACCTGCAGTTCCTCTAATATCTACTCGAGGATCCAGCATTAGTCATTCCCCACAGACTCCCATGTTGAAATGTCCAACATGTTTAGATTGTGATACAAGGTGAAGCTCCAAAATGAGTCCAGAAACCAAATGGGGATATCATAATAGATACGTTTGAAAATCAACAGTAATTTTCAGTGTTAAAGCCCAACTTTTGCCGATCCATTTTTCTTTTATTTTTAACGGAAGGATGGGCTTATTTAAATCTCAGGTTTTGTACCCTTTCAGCCCCAGGCCAGTAATTAGGATTTTTGTATTTGTTCATGTTAACATCATATCCACTGTTCAGTAACTGAGAGTAGACCTCATTCTGCGTGTGAGAAACCCAAATGTGGAAGCTACAGCCCAGATTTCATAATTCATCATCATCATCATCAGAGTTCATGCATTGTTATCCAATTATAGTTGCTACAATGAGTGAGAGGACAGGTCAGTATTACCTATGCATCTTATAAAAGGGAAATAGTGGATGCTGCTGGCTACCTGTGCATCGTTATATAGAGAGAATGATCAAAAATGGGAAGCCTCATGTCCATTTAAACTCATCTCATGAAATATGGATGCGCTTGCAGGTTTAATTCAGTTAATAATATAAGACTGAACATAATCTGCAAATATATGGCTGTGACCTGCACTGACTCCAATAATGGTTTCAGCTGAAATGGGAGAGCACATGTACATTAGATTTAGATTAAGAGAGCAATCCGTCATTCAAAACTCACTTTAGTGGGACCAAACTGCCTCAGGTAAACAGAACAATCATTCTGGCGTGCTTCTTTATCTTCAAGACAATTACAGACACAGGTAAAAAAAAAAAAAAAAATGCACATTTAGAAAAATAATCCTCATATTTAATGCGTAAATGGATGTTTATTGTGAATGAGTGTGTGAGCCCCTGTTGGGCCTGGCAGAGATGGATGCTGGAGCAGGCGTGAGCTCCATTATGAGGCATCTGCACAGTAATCCCAACCACCTTCACATGATAAAGATGAGCCTTGTAACAGCACATCATGCCAAATGAGCCTCCTCTGTCACATCTCACTGAAAAGAAGCAATTGAGCTGTTATTATGTGTGAAATTTGAGATATGGTGGAGCAAGCAGAATGGAGTAAATACACATATATTTCTGCTAAAGGAAATAAATGTGTTTATGTGGAGCATTTATTAGATATAAAACACCTGCACTCATAAACTTTCTGGCTTGCTGCCGTGCATAATTAAATACACACATATGCGGCTGGCTGCTTTTTGTGAGGAGAACTAAAGATAAAAAAAACAGGTGGAAATAAGACTTCCAACTTCCAATAACACTGTTCGACTGTTTGGGCTGTGTGTGATGCATTTTTGCCAAATTATTCACACATTTTCTGTCTGGTGATTTATTTGTGGTTGGATTGCAAGTTTTTTGTGCTTTCTTAAATTGCAGTTTGTCGAGGTCTCAGGGTGACCAAACACGCTGAATACTGTTAAACATTTGTCTTCTACAGTGCAGCTGAAGGATGTCTTGGTAATAAGGTATTACTATGGCTTTCAGCCTTTTAGATGAACAACTCGAATCCACACTTACCGGCAATTTTACATCCATCTCAGTGCTTTTTTCTTTGAATTTGCTTTAACACGCAGTACTAGTCCATCCACCTATGAAGCTTTCAAAATATGGAACAGCACTGGTGTTGCATTGGGTTTTACTGTACTTGCTAGGAGAAAGCAACATATCACAGATGATTAGCTGCTATTATACTGGGTTTGTAATGTAACGTTGGTCCTGTCATACTGGACCCAAATCATACCTGTTAAAGGGCCCAACAGTGCAAAACAAGGCCTCCACATCCCCGTCCCTGGAGGGGTCAATGACTTTTCCTTCAATTTATCACCAAACTATACGTTTAAACAATATATGAACACTGGTATTAATCCAGTGAGGTGAGACTGAACCTTAACCTTAACTCTAATCCCCAACTGTATCTTCTGAAGAAAAATGACATCTGGAAAAAAATGTCAACAATTTTCAATTTGTGCCAGTCAGAATGTTTATTTCTGCCTTTATTGCCAAGAAGAAATTTAAAAAGATCTTTGAAAAGATGGATTGAAACCCTAAAGTTTACTTGCATCTAGTTAAGGGTTGGAAAACTCCCTAAACTAAGGTTAACAGAGAAAAAGATGGAAGAGAGGACATTAGGACGTCTTGATTGAAGTTATAGGTGAGTAAGAAAAGATAAAAGAAAATTGCTCAAAATTTATTGGACAAAGGTCCAGGTGGGGTTTGATTCACTGATGATTCTAAATTGCCCATAGGTGTGAATGTGAGTGTGAATGGTTGTCTGTCTCTATGTGTTAGCCCTGCAATAGAGTGGAGACCTGTCCAGGGCGTACCCTGCCTCTCGCCCTATGACAGCTGGGGTAGGCTGCAGCCCCATAAGAATAAGCGGAAGAGAATGGATGGATGGATGGAAGGTCTAGGTGAGTACATTAAAAACAGTGCCACATGTATTTGAACCAAGTATGGCTAGGGTTTAAAACAAACCAAAAAAATCATTAGATTTAGAACCTAATGGTTAGGGTTGAGGGTACTTATACCTCACAGGGTTAAATAAATTAGCGTTCACTGCCATTCAAGACAGGTTAAAAAAATACAACAATAAGTAATTTTTTTCAAGAATATGTCCAGATCACAATGTCTGAATGTTTTTGTGGCTTATACAGGTTCAGGTTGCAGACCCGGAAAGCGGCATGGATCGGACAGCTGGTATGGTTCTCTGCTGGGTCAGGAAGAACTCCTTGCATCCCACTGACTCCTGTGAACAGCATGTAAGGGGGGAGCTGGAGGTGGGTAGCAATTCAAATAGAAACCCATGTGAGCTGATGTGGGCTTGAGTCTGCTGCCTGCCACTGCTGGTGCTATACTCATTTAATTTTCTGTTTTTTAAATTATCCTGAGACCTTTAGTTGGGATGAGAAACTGAAAAAGCAAAAAAATTGTTTTCCCTTCTCCTTGAGGAAATTTTTTTCTTTGCAGCAATTGCATTGCTCATGTCATCCATGAGAAGTCATGCTGACCTGAAAATGTTATTTACATTACTTAATTCTTAAATCATGAATACTGTTTTAGGTATACAGCACATTTCCTCATGTAGGGGGGAAATAGGATTTGTCACAGAGTCCACTGCAATCCAAAAGGCATTGCTTTCATTAAAATGCCTAATCAGCCTTTGTTATCTTAAATTTAGAGTCTGCAAACACGATTAACTGCAGAGCATATTTGTAGCTACTTGTAGCTGCAGTCACAATATATACTAACACGCATAATGTTAAGAATATTCAATTTGTTGTTTGCTTTTGCCATGTTTAGCCAGCATGTAAACACTGAGAACCACACATCATGTCCAGCTCAGCCTAGGCTGCCCTTTGAGGGAGCTGCTGTGCTGTCACATCTAAACATTACTTTGGTTTCAATGCAAGGAAAACCCCACCAGGCCCCCTCAAACCACAACCTTCAATAGGTCATGGTGTAAAATATTTCAAGTTCCATACACGAAGCCTGGGAAGTACCAGACAACAATAAGAGCCAAACAACAGTGTAGAATACAAGTCTTATTATAGCTACAAATGTACACACACAACCACAGAATAGTTTATTTTGGGGCAAGGCATTGCACTGTGTCGAGGCTTTTTCGCTTACTCTCCTGCTGGGTTAACAAGAGAAGGCAGCTTCCACAGGCCTGTCTCTGAGAGGGCGTTTCCTTTGGGGTTGGTGCAGAATGTAGAAGAAGGCTGTATGAGTCCAGATTTAACAGCTTTTTTTTTCTGCATCCTTCAAGAGAAAATCCACGTAGTGCTGGTTTGTAAGCCATGTGGTTTTTGATTCCTAAGTGACAATTGAGTTTCTATTTTGTCTTTATCTTAACATCGACCTTCATGAAGACTGTGTGATTGGTTAAGAACATTTAAACTGCTCTGAAGAATTTGCTTGCAGTTTAAAAAAGAACAATGAGAAAGGTATTTAATAAATCAAGGGAAATCGTTGGATTTGACTGGTGTTTAGGACATTGACCTCAGTGAGCAAGTGTGTGGTTGGAAAGTACCTGAATTCTTAAAGCATTAAATGTGACTCACTTTTTATTTGACATTCAGAGGATCAAACATTATCCAGTGAACTTTCTGCTCATATCCTTTGAGACAGTTACTGGTCTCTTTTCTTCAAATATCACTGACAACCAGTCATATTAACGTGCAGTCGTCCTCCCCATAAACACTTCATCCTCCTCAGTGTTCAGGAAGTGCCATCCAAAATTCACATCCGTCCACCAGCTCTACCTTACCACTCCACCAGCATCCAGACTTTGAAGTGTTTTGTTCCTACATTGCTATGCTAAAGATGCGTCTCTCAACAAAAGCCTTTAGCTGCCTCTCTCTGAGCTTGGTTCTGCTGGAGGTTTCTTTCTGTTAAAAGGGAGTTTTTCCTTCCCACTTTCTCCAAGTCATGCTTACAGGGGGTCATGTGACTGTTGGGATTTCCTTCAAATCATGCAACACAGAGTGCCTTGAGTCTAGGAAATTAGTTACCATTAACAGGAAGGGTCTGTTAGAGCAGCTTTAAGAATTCAGAGCAGGGTTCAATGCTACAGACTAAATCCTCAAATATTTTGACCTCTGCTGCTTCAGTATAAGTACCTGGTAGAGCAAAACTATTAACAGTTGCAAATTTGCAAACTCCAAGTTTTACTTGGCTTGTGGATCTTCACTGGGCAATTTCCCACAAAATCTTGGTTAATTTTAATAAACCTGCCCTGTGTTAGCTTCCATTCAAGGCTTTACTGTAGCTTCCAGAGAGCTGCTTATTTGGAGTATAATGTCTCCAAACAGAAATTCAGATCTATTGATATGACTGACAGCCAAAACCATGAATCAGTGTAAGATGCACATGTTAAAATGCAGTTTGGCAGGACTGAGTAGAGCAGTGGCTCATTCTAGCTAGTCATAAATTTTTTTGAAATAGGACCACAAAAATGAAATGGTGCACAATGAAACGGTAAAAGCTAAATGTAATGAGAAATATTAGGAATGACTGTACATGAAAATACACATCGAAAAGTGGTGACTGGAGATTGGAGGTGATGGAGAAATTGCTGCCTGTGACTTTGCTATGGTTTCCCTTTTTTATGACTTTCTTTATGGTTGTCAGTCAAGAAATAATCTACTTATTTTGAGGCATTTGCACTAAATCCTGCAAGGTTTTAGCTGCCCTGAAATATGTTTAACCTCCAGTGTAAATATCGCAGTGAACACTTCGCCAACCAAACACCGAGATGTACTAATGGAGGTATTTTGTCGAGGATTTTCCCGTCTAATACCTCCCATTACAGCCTCATTTATGATAATGGAGGTAGAGGACACTGAGGCATGGCCGTGCTGATAAACCAGTACGATTAAATTGTTGGGTCTTGACAGATATTATGACCTTATCTCTTGAGGAAAGAAGATTATTGTTTCTGCAGATTTTGCTCCTGCTGAAGATACCGTTGGTGAATTTGTGCAGCAGCAGATAATGACATTTGGTCAAAGTCATACAAATAAGCAACTCAGACAAACAATCAGATGCAATTATGATTATTGTTCCTCAGACTCTGAATTAATAACCACTCGAGTGTTGGCTGGAAAATTGGGGGGAGGCTTCTTCTACCTGAATATCAGTGACTTCCTTTTATGAAGAAACAGTGCTCCGTGGCCACAGTTTAGATTTATTTCTAGTCGAACTAACTATAATCTCCATCTTACATTATAAGAAGAATGGGGAGTGGTTCATTCATCACAAGACTGGCTCCTAGAAATTATCTTTCTGTACAACTAAACTGGACCAGGGAAATGTGATTATGCAATAGCTGGTATTTTTTATATAGTTGTATGCAACTATACAAATGCACAGGGTTTATACAGATGTGCAGGTTTTTACACTTGTGTGGTGGTGATGTGTATGTTCATGTGGGATTGTGTGTTACTCTGTGTGTGGCTTGTATGCATGTTAAAAGTACTTGTTTAGGAGCCTGTCCTGGTTTGGCTGAACCTGTAGCTTCTCCTAGAGGGCAGCAGGTCAAACACATGTGGTGTAGAATGGGTGGAGTCTCTTGTGATTGCCTCAGCTCTGCTGACTCAGTGGGATGTATAGATGTCTGCGACAGAGAGAAGGGGAGGGCCGATGATCTTCTGCGCTGTGTTGATCACTCTCTGGAGCTTCTTCCGCTCAGCCCGGTTGCAGTGCGAGAACCACACTGTGATGCAGTGTGTAAGGATGCTCTCAATGGCTGAGTGGTAGAAGGTCACCAGCAGCTTCTCACAGATGCTGTTCCTTATGAGCACTCTGATGATTCCTGATGCCTTCCTGATGATGGTGGAGGTGTCTGCATTCCAGGAAAGGTTGGCAGAGATCGCAGTGCCCAGGAATGTGAACTCTTTCCACACGGTCGCCGTTTATGGAGCTGGGAGGCTGGTCTGCTCTATGCCTCCTAAAGCCCATATTAAACATTACCAAAGTTTCAGATAATGAGGTAAGTGCAGATAATCTCTGTGAACCAAAAGCTCAGATTGCTTTGAGCAAAGAACTGTTTGTTTGTTTCATGGAGGTTTTTTCTACTCTGTATGATGTCATTCAGAATGAATGTCCCTAATATTGTCATCTCAGGCACACAGCTCTGTCTCATATACACTACATGCTCAGTGGAGCAAAAGCATTAAAATCCTGTAAACTGAGCTGGACTGGACCTACTAGAAGACCCTGTGAGAATTCCTGGGTTACTCCTCTGCTTTCATGTATCTCAGAAATCTTTGGGTAATACAGCCATCTGTTGCACATCACTGCATCCATGAATATTCTCTGTGGTTTTCCTCCTGACTAGCAGCTCGATATTAAACATCCTTTTTCCAGTATATCCACTATCCCTCCTCTGCACATGTCCAAGCCATCTCACCCTTGCCTCATAAACTTAAGCCAAACCAAAAAGTGAAAACAGGGACAAAGTAAATGTAGAGACAAAGCTCCAACACAAGGTAACAAACTGAAGCTTCCTGATTGACTTTCTTTTCATCTAGAAGAAAGTCCTCTAATTCACACTACTGAGCATCCTGTTATGTCTCTAGAGAGCTCAGAATTTTAAGCCAACTATAATCTTTTCCTAATGCTAAACGGGAAATACACAACCGTAATTGACAACTAAACTTAAAAATATTCCCACAGGAGAGTTTAACCAAAGTTTCCTGGTTGAAATTCATGCCAGATATCACATGTTGCTTCAATGCCTGATGAGGGGTGTGTGCCTAAAAGTTGATGGGGTATGTCAGCCCGCTCAAGTTAGTGGAGCATGATTAGCAGTTGCCATGAGCCATGATGGGTTCTCTGTTCATATACATTCATTTCAGGTCTTATGTATGTAGCACAGGTTCACATCAACAGTCATCTCATACTGGTTTATTGTTCAAAGTCAAAGTCAAAGTAAACTTTACTGTCATCTCTGCTATATATGGTGCAGTTTATAGAGAGACGAGACGACGAGGCTCCAGTTGCATTCAGTGCAAAAAAAACCAACAATAAATCCATCCATCCATCCATCCATCTTCTTCCGCTTATCCGGGGCCGGGTCGCGGGGGCAGCAGTCTAAGCAGAGAAGCCCAGACCTCCCTCTCCCCAGCCACCCCCTCCAGCTTGTCTGAGGGAACACCAAGGCGTTCCCAGGCCAGCCAAGAGATATAATCTCTCCAGCGTGTCCTGGGTCTGCCCCAGGGCCTCCTCCCGGTGGGACATGCCTGGAACACCTCACCCAGGAGGCATCCTGGTCAGATGCCCGAACCACCTCAACTGGCTCCTTTCGATGTGGAGGAATAGC
>VVHJ01036313.1:0-13841 GCA_015107715.1 Tylochromis polylepis | reverse complement strand
CCGTTTCTTTATGTGATTTTTTTTTTTTTGATGGTGCTTACTTCAAAGCGTTGTATTGTGCATGGAAGCCCTTTAACATCTAAAAAAAAAAAAGCTCAAATAAGGTCATAATTTGATAACTTCCTTGGCTGTCATTGGCAGGAAAGCCCATCTAACATCTTTCCTCATTGTCCATGTGTGAGTGGAATATTCTATTGTGTGTAAAATATTTAAATAAACAGCGTTTAGAGATAATTACTATTGTGACAGATTTTTATTGAGTGCACCAGAGCATGACGGCTCTTGTGTGTAATCCTGAATATCACCAGGTTGTGTATCCTCCCGGTGTTGAGCCATCCTCTTCATGACCCGCCCATCCGTCGCTGCTGTTCCCTGAGTCCGGTCAGGTGTTCGCCGTTCACAGACGTAAACTTGGCATTTTGGAAACTGACAGGATTTCTTGACGGGACAAAACACAATCGAGGCTATGCTCAGACGGATACTGCAAATGGTAAGCTATCCGGGGGACAAAGCCATCATCAGGATCGCTTTTTGTTTGGTCAACTGGAGACGTTTTCCTCAGAAGACACAGGCCTGTCTATGTCTGGTTTCGTGGTGGGGACGCATGTTTTGATACAGAACGTATCGCTGATGGTCGTGATGGGCGGGGTTTTACGCTTAGCTAGTGGAGAACTAGTAGGATGAAAAAGTTCCTGCAGGTCGGAGTGATTACATCGAGCGCTCCTTGCGTTGGGCTGACACAGCTAACCATTAAATGCTAACTTGGATAAAATGAGCATGCTAAAGTGGACAGGAATGAAACTAGTCTCTGTGGATTATAATATACTTACATTTTATACCTCTTAAGGGTTAGTCCATTATGGCAGAGTTTTAAAAGCTAATTTATTTGGTCACTGACACGGTTTCTATTCCTACTTTCCATTAGCTAGCTATGTTACAGGAGTAGGTTAATTCATCGTCTACTCGTCACATGCTAACAGTGACGTTAGCTACCTACTAGTGTAGGGAGGTGTTGTCATCTGGCTGACCACAACGTAGAAACACGTGTTTTAACCAAGTAAACATCCAAAATGTTCATGCTGGCAGGGTTAATTAAACTGGCTGCTTGTCCTTAAAGTTAATTGTGAGAGTAATGAGCAGAGGTCAGCTACTTGGCTAGCTTCTTAGAAGACTACATTTACCACAAGGCATCGCTCCTCGCGTTAGTTTGTATACAATAGTTCGATCCCGATTAAAAAGAAAACTCTTTACCCATTCAGTTTTTATTTAGGCCAGGCGATTTTTAAAACACGTAGTACTGTGTTGCTCTGTGCTTAAACACATTATCTGTAGCTTTGTAATCATTAACAGCGAAGCTGCAAGGACGGGAAATGGTGAAGGCAGAAGAGGTTAAGCATACCTGGAGACAGTGCACAGAGAGGTGAAGAAAAGTGCAGGCAGGGTGGAGATAAGTGTCAGGGTTGATTTGTGACAGAAGCATGGTAGGAAGACTAAAAAGTCCTATTATAAGATGGTAATAAGACCCACTGTGGCGTATGGTTTGGAGGCAGTGGAAAGGCCAATATAGTTTGGATATGTTGAGTACATGCAGAGGGTTGGTGCAACAGAGGGGGATACTATGGATAGGGTAAGATGGAGGTAGATGATCCCCTATGGCGAGTCCTAAAGGGAGCAGCCAAAATAAGAAGCAGCAGCTTTGTAACCGTCCCCACCTTGTGGCTATTGTTATGGGTTAATAGGACTAAAGGGAGACATACTGTGGTTAGAGAAGACAGTTCACATCTCACCCCTTTTTATATAGCAGAAGTTGCTTTTGAACCACTTATTTATAGTGTGATTAGACACTCAGATCATTTTATGGGTTTAAATACTTATCAGGCTACAAGATACTGAACTAGGGTCAAAGGTTGCACCGTAATGGAACCCAACCCTTAAGTGTTTTGTCAGCCTTTAAACAAGCTTAGGTCAGTCTTTGCTGAATGCCCAACTTGCACAAACACTAATTTTGACCTCTTTCATTCATGTCACCTGCGCCAATAAATCCTTTTTGTGAACGGAAAACCTGTGGAACACCTAGCTAATGTGTTTGTTTTTTCAGGCCAGTGGGCTAAAGCCTTGCACATTTCATGAAGTCACAGAAAGTTTGTAAACACATGTACCACTTATTTATTGACATGTAATAAGACAGGAAAGGCGGGTAGTCTAGGTAAGTCATCGCTGCTTTTAAAACTGAATCTGTGACTGAAGCATAACCACACCAGCACCACAGCATCATACTGTGTGAAATGCTGGAAGCACTGATGGGGACTGTACAGGGAAAATCAGTCATGGGGACATTTAAAAAAAAAAAAAAAAAAAAAAATTTCCTAGCTAAACTCAAGGCAGCTTTTATGTATCTCTTGACTGAAAGGCTTCTGTCTTGCCTCTTTTTCATGAAGCCCAGGTCACAGTAGTGACCTACAGTGATGGCTGTCCCACCTCCACACACAATCTCTGGAGCTCTGCCTGATACCTTAGTTTGGCCTTAGCAGTTAGGGCTAGAAAGACTCCTTCCCTTGAAGAAGTATCGAATCTCCAGATCTGTGCCTTAACACAATCTTATATCCAGGCTCTGTAGGGTGTTTTAGTTCCACATGGTCAAGTTATGCACTGGTTAGAACTGTTACACAGTAAGAAGATTCAGGGTTTGAATCTCCTGGTTGGCTGGGACCTTTCTGTGTGGACTCTGCATTACAGTCAAAAGACATGAATGTTAGCTCAGCTGTGGAAGTGATGTAGGTAATTCGCTTAGAAGTACATAGAAGAACTCGCTGAATGAATGTATGGGTAAATGTGACTTTAGGTTCTTTAATATGTAAGACTTTACATAGACAGATATGTGCCTTTGTCAGAGATTATTAACTACTATAAATATTACAGATGAAGAGAAACACGAGTCATCTCAGTTATATTTTTAAATCTTAAAACAAATGGTGTTAATACTTATAAAAATGTGATTTCAATAGATCACATTGTTATAAGTTATGGATTTTTAATTTTGTCACATTGAGGAATTGAGCTTCAACATAAAAGTCTTATTTTCTGTTCACCAGACTCCCGGGAAGGGAGGGTCCCAGAATGCAGAGTCAGAGCAGCCCAGCACGGACCTTAATCACGATCAGACATCTGAGGTAACGTGGATGCACTTTGCTTAGACTTAACTTAGAACTTCTACTTTTGTTTTTCAGTTTTAGTTGTTTTATTTATTTATTTTTTAACTGAAGCAGATTTCTCTGATGACATGCTTCTGTGTGCAGGGCTTCATCTGTCCTCAGTGCATGAAGTCTCACAACTCTGCAGAGGAGCTGTTCAAGCACTATGAGCTGTTCCACGATACCGGAGACCTTCCTGCTCACGTGGCCCCCACTAGGTGAGACTGTTATTAGCGTTTATGATCAAAGCACAGAGACTGACCTCACTGTGTTTGTGGCAGTGTTTAATTTAGTGTATTTTTTTGTCAACATGGTATTGTTGTTTCTCTTTTAGGGAAGACCTCACAATGCTGCGGCAGGAGGTCCAGGACCTGCACGCTTCTCTCAAGGTATAGCTGCGTTTAAGCTGTACCTGTTAGCGAGCGGTGTAAAAGATTATGCAAACTTGATTTATGAGTGTGTTTTTCATGGTTAGGAGGAAAGATGGTTCTCTGGGGAGCTAAAAAAGGAGTTAGATAAAGTCCAAGGACACCTGAAGCAAGTAAATCCTTCAAGATTTTTTTTTTTAAAACATGTTTTAATGAAGGGAGGTGACTTTGTGAATATAAAACATAATGCTAATGCAGTGTTTCTCTCCTTCGCTCACGTCCGCAGAACGATGGGCAGATGAGCGCAGATGATTCAGGTAGGAGACCCTTAAAGTGCACATGTAACTAGACAGCAGATCATCAGTCGCTAATATGTCATGCTGTTTTTCAGTCCTTGAAAGGAAGCTGAATGAAGCTGAGACAGAGAAGTTCAACATCAAACAGATGAAAGACCTGTTTGAGCAGAAGGCTGCCCAGCTGGCCACAGAGATAGTAGGTTAGTGTTTGGCCAGACAACTGGGAGGCCTGTGTCCATGGGTCCTGCATCTTTATTCATTTACTTTTCTTTTACAAATCCATTTGTGTTTATTTAGAATTTTTTCACTGTTCAACCCAGCCTCAAGAAATGAGTAATTTCTGGGGTATATCTGATGTATTTAATGCAGTTGATTTGATTTGGATATCATTAAATTGTTTTGGTTTTTTTTCCATCCCTGAATGTGACAGATTTGAAGTCCCGCTACGACGAGGAGAAAAGCCTCAGGGAGGCTGCTGACCAGAGATTAGCCAAGTTGAACGAACAACTGCAGGAAGCGAAGGAGGAGAACGAGCGACTCCAAACAGAGCTGGTACAACAACACGCTCCAAGTATCTTTTGTTATTTATTCTGTTCTCACGAGTAAATGTTGCCTTTAGAGTTTGACCTCCACAGTAAATTCAGTTGGACTCCGAGCTGTGTTCCTGAAGGATCAACGCAGGCCCTGTCCACACATTTGTCAAAGACGTTGAAAAAAATGTAATCTTAAAAAAGTTTTATCACAAAAAAACAGTAAACTGGCCTCGGCGGTAGAGTCGTGTAGTTTAAATGTATAATTATGCTCATTGTCCTGTGCCTTCTGGCCTGAACGGGTCTTAACTGTTCCAAGTGGTTTAAAGAAGCTTCACCCAAAAATGCAGCGAGGTCCTTTTGTTGTGTCTCTACATCATTTTGGGGGATTTTAAATCAACTAACAAGATGTGATAGAAGTGTAGACTTAAAGCTTTAGCGTAAAGGGCTTAATGAAAAATTTGCATTACCTGTTTAGAAATTATAGCCATTTTTATTCATATTCCCCCATTTTCATAAGATCAAAACAACTGGAAAGTTGATTGATAACCAGCTTCATGGTCAGGTGAGGCCTGTTCCCTGATTATTCCACGACAAACTAAGCAGGTAAAGAATCTCGAGTTGATTTCAGGCATTGATCTTAGCTTTGATAGCTTTTCATGGGAACTCTCAATATCAGGTCCATAGAGATTCTGGCGCAAGTGAGGGAGGCTATAATTACGTTTAAAACCTAGATGAACGCATTAGAGAGAGAGCACAACCTTTGAAAGTGGCCAAATCAACAATCTGGTACATTCTTAACCCTGTAAGAGCCAACCCATCAAAAAATATCCAGAAAATTCACATTTTTTTGGAACTGAGATGTTTATTAACCCTTATAACAAAATGTCTGTGAAGGTTCTCATTCATCCAGGTCTGGTAGTCTCTTAGAACTGAAGAAGCTTCTCGGATGAGAGGTGAAACGTTTTCAAGAAACTTAGAGAAGTCCAGACGCTTTTCCTCAAGCGTCAACGCAGCTTTTCCAAGAAGCTCAAAATCCACAAAATCCACAAATTTTTTTTTTTTGTGCTATATCATGTTGTGTATGATATATTTTTGTTATATATTTATTATATATTTGTTGTAACGCATTTGAGACATTGGGCGTTTTCGGCAACTTTTTGTTAACAACAATGTTAATTTTAGACAAAAAAAGTTTTGTCCATAACATTTTGAAATTATGGCAAGTATTGATCATGTTGATGAGACAGAGGTCTCAGAAACTCATGTATCAAATATGATACACAGAGCATTATAGGGTTAAGAATGGCATTGTAATTTCTTTTGATGGCGGTTAATTGTGCATTGGTGCTAACTGTAAATAGATGAGCCACTCAGGACACAAAGACACACGTGTGCCTCCCCAAGCCAAAAAAAGCCCAGCTTCTTGACACTTGGGCTACACAAAGGAAAATAACCCAAATGGCCACTTGTGACCATGCAGCGACATCGTACAATGTCAACAATCACGTCTGCATTATGCAAAAAGTGGGTAAACAACAGACTGAGGGACACAAATTGGCTCAGCACCAGCTGTCTAATTATCTTTGTGCTGCTCTTGAAAAGCAAACAAACAGTGAAAGCGGGACGGTCTGAAAGCCAGCCAGGCATCGGTTCTAAGTGTTCTGTTTCCCCCAAATCAGATGGGGCGTTCCAATTCTGCTTGCATAGAGAAAGAAGGAGGTTTCAGATGAGACATACAGATTAGATCATAAGTTAAGTCCCCAGAAGGCCTTCACGCAGTTATTTTGGAAGCACTGTAAAGACTCAAAGAATTTACATTTTAATGAATCCTTAGCTGATTGCTATTATGTAGAGTATCTTGTAAGTGCCCTGTTTAGGCTAGCATATATGCATGCACATATACACAGAAAAACCTGCATGATGCTCTAGCACAGGCCTGCAGATACAGGTCTGTAGTCCTTGTGTCCACTAATTTCCTGCTGAGAGGCTGATGCAGAAACAAACTGTCCTGTACACACAGAGAGGGAGCAGAGGGGACACAGGGGTGCATTACATGACAAAAACACATTCTCACTCATGTGAGAATGTGTTTTTGTGGCTGAAAAATAATACAAAAAATTGCAATATTTTTACCTGCTTTAGAAAAAAAACAGAGGCCTGAAGTGTCATGTTTTTCGACGTTGTCCATTCATTCTGATGTATTTTCATGAACAGGATATCTACTGAAAGCCTCAAGGGATTTTTTAAAATTTGACACAAAAATGTCCAGTTGGACTTGAGAATGAACTGATTAGATTTTGGTAAAATGGAACAATGATAAATGATCTGCACTTACACTCCTCCTTCTAACTTATGCTAGGTCCCACAGAGCGCTTTTGAACATTCGACCATTCAGGATTCAGGACTGCGTAATCAGAGGACACCCCACTCGACCACACGGAGCCCATCAAGGTCTAAGGTTAAGGTCATTATACATAAGGACGTTATGTCTTCACCTCAAATCCACATTCATGTGAACATGAAATTTCTGTAACATCTTTAGGGAATTTCTTCAAATATGTCACAGAGGCTGACAAAAGGAAGACTTGGTTAGATATTGGTGGTAACAGGTCACTGTTATGTGTGACACCTATTAAACTACACATAATAGCCTATATATGACATGCGAATGTAAAGTGCACCCTGACTGGTTGATGCAGGTATGTCAGAATGGTAATTTTTGTATATTATACAGAACATTAGGTGATACAGTTAACTATATATATATATATGGAGCAGGGAATGGGGTCGTCTTTTTATGTTGCAACATCACAGTGACAGGCACAGCACTGAGTAGCAGGAGCACAGTGACAAGCGGCACTGTGATGGGTGTTACTGACGAATTTGGCTCGGTGAAAGACGACATGTATCATGTCAGAATCGTCAGGACTCGTCACTTCACTGTCATTTAGCACCAGCCTGTGTGGGAGTGAAGACAAATCCACATTCCTGCGTCGTTATCAGGCACACTGCAGTCGGAGGCGTGAGTAATGATTAGTCACGTACAGTGGTAGCTGCTATTCACTAGTCAATACTAAAAAAGACGCAAGCAATGGCAGCTCCTGCCGTTAATGACATTTTTGGTGAGTGACATCAAACGCACTACAAAAGGCTGATCCCGGCTGTGAAAAACAAATCCAGCTTGTGCCGTGGGACCCAGAGTGAAACAGAGTCCTGGCAGTCCTTACACTGCTTTAAAAATGATCAGTTCCCTCCCTTGTAAATGGCAGGGGCTCCTGGCATATCCAGAATAGGAAGCATCTTATCTGCAGCACCCCTCTTATCGCTCAGCCCCAGTGGAAACTATTGCCAAGTAGCGGGTTGTCATATGACACACAGCTCTGTGACAAGCCACAGCTCAACATAGTTTGCCACACCACTGGCAGCACCCGTGTGATAAAACACAACACAACAGTACTGCAGGGTCTTGATAGCACTGAGGGGAAATATGAACTCAGTGATGATTTATATCTGTCTTATTAAAGAGCTGACCTTGACCGTGGGGAAAACTGGATTAGTTGGATTTATTTTTAACAAAGAGATGGGATGGTGTTATGCAGAGCCTCTTTTTTTTCATCCTCTCTATTATTTGCCTCACTCTTTCCCTGTCTTGTTTTTACTAGCATCCAAGCATGTTCATTGTCCTGTTAAACAAAAAGAAAGGCTGATGCAACAGTCCGTGGCCAGGCGTCTCTCCCTGGCACAACACAGCAGACACTGACTCGACACTCGCTGTGGGGTAACACTGCTTGAGCAAACAGCACACATAATGCCAGCACACTGCTTCATAGACACAGCCTGATGAAATGATCCTGGAGGTGACTGAAGGCATGAGTGCACGCTCCACCCACAGCTGCAGGTATACATTCTGCTTTTTCTTTTCTTACACAGAAACGCAGAAGCATGTCGTTTCTTATACTTCTATGAATGGCCTTTATTAGCCGAGACTATAATCATTTGGATGCACCCATAGAGGCATTTTACAAACATAAACTAAACTTTAAATACCACTTGCAACACCTTTTGGTGTTCCTGAGCTCACAGAAACAAGCCCTTGCTAACATTAACCTTGGCAGTGGTGACCGGGTACAGTTAAAATCCATTTGGAACACCAGTAAGTCCGAAATGAGAAATGATAGTCTCTGAGGATGAAGACCAGTTCTTGAATAAATGAACCGCAAGGTATTTACATCACTGAATTGGCTGGGGGACATTGAATTGACCTTACATTATAAGGTCACTTCTCCACTTTCACTTTTCCCATACTCAACATTAGTGCTCCTTAACCTCCTTCCTTTTTCATTCCCATTTTCTCCTCCACCGTCTACACGGCTTGCTCCTTTTCCCTTACCGTTAGACGTTATCTCAAAGACCAGATCACCATGGCAACAATTAGTCACATCGTCATCGCCCACACTTGCGTTTGATGGCTGTTTTTATTTTTGAGGGTTCGTCAATGCACCCCTACCTCACTGGCAGATCGCCAAGTAACCTGTTCTGGTGAAGAAGGAACAATGTTGCCATCTGTTGGATCCGTGTGTTTGCACACAGTCAGTGACACTGAAAAACAGCCAGCTTTTCCCGTGATGACTCATGACAGGCAATCACATGCCAATTAAGACCTTCAGCTCCAGCCAGGAGCTGTGTGGCTCAGCCGTATTTAACAAGTGTGAAACACATCTAGTCCTTCTTCGAAAAGGTCAGCATACGTTGTAGTATTTTTTTCTTCTGCCTTAAAAATAAGAGAAAAGAAAAACAAAGGTGCTCTCTTGCTCGCTCTCTCTCTCTCTCTCTGGAGTTCTGTTATATACTCTGCAGGCAGACACACATAATGGTGGTATGATACAAGTCTGACTAAGGTAAAAGTAGAGCATGAGTAGCCTGATGACAGCTTGGTTAATTAAACACAGAAGATACTCGGGCTTACAACCAGGACTCATATTTATTTGTCAGGGCCTGCCATATTGTATATCTCTAAAAGAGCGCTCTCCTGCAGCAGGGTACCAGCTAATGTGAGAGATAATGTATTGGCTGAGATTTTGGCTGAGTGTTACCCTTGAAATCTTGGATCTGTTTCTGCTCTCTGGAGGCGCTAATTAAGTTTTTTTTCTTCTTCTTCTTTCCTGAGTCTCACCGTTAAGTGATGTAATACTTCATAGTCACAAATAATTTTCCATGTGGGACAGATCATTGCTCTTGTTATTTATTCTGCTTTCTCAAATCTTTGCCAGGGAAGGGATGTTAAAATCTTTACCTCCATATCAAGATTTCTTTAGCAGACAGTGCTAAGGAACATACTTCTGAGCGCTGAAGAAAAAGAAAAGAGCTGATTGTTCAAATTGTAGATCACCCAATATTGGAGGTGACTGAACTCATGTCTGCGGGGGGCATTTCTACACTCACACAACAGGTGGGGACCCCTGCTGAGACACAAGCCCAGGGCTACATTTTAATTATTATCCAGCAGAGCTGTTTGGCAAAAGATATAATTTGCTGTCTTTGCAGCGAGTTAGAATACTGCTTGTGCACCAAAGACAAATTTTTGTGTCTCTTTCTGACCAGTCACGGGCACACAAGTCTCTCTGTTTTCAGGTTTGCATCAAGAAAAGACAACAGCTTTCCTGTTCTTGGACCGTAAAGCTCTGCTATGGCATGCCAGACTCTAGAAGATAAAAGAGACAATTGGTGTGCAGATGCTCAGTGATATTCTGTAAAATGACTCACTATTGTCTTAAGCAGATTTGCTCAGTGAATTTTTAGCAAAGTTGGCAAACAGCTCTACACCCATCAGCCACAACATTAAAACCACCGACAGGTGAAGTGTAGAACGGCTGTCATCTCGCTACAGTTTTAGTGTTCTGCTGGGAAAGCCTCAGGTCCCGGCATTTATGTGGATGTTACGCTGACATGAGCCACCCACAAGAACATTGCTGTAGGCCGAGAACACTCCAAAATACTGTTGAAGAATGGCACAAGGAGCACAACAAAGACCCCAGTGCCTCCAAACGCTCTTAGATTCGAGTGCAGTCGTTCATCCAAAAAAGATGTGCAGGAACAAACTCGATCCACCCTGCAAGCTATAAGATTCACTTGCCAATCCCCTGCTGCCAGGCCCCCTGACAAGTTCTGGTGACACAGGGGGCACCTACACAAAATTAGGCAGGTTGTTTTGATGTTGCAGCTTTGCAGTTGAAATTTTTTGAGAATTCATACTCAGAAAATGGATATTAGAAGGACAGATGAAAAAATAAAATGTGCACATTTCCAAAAAAAACCATTTCTGTTGCACTTTAGATCCTGCATCCTTCAACTCAAAGCACACTCAGCTATTCATCTTAGTTTACATTGGGATTCAGCACCACTCCTTTTAAAATAAAAAAGTTGTAGAATGCTTTCCATTTCATTTACTGTCAAAGTACGCTGCATTTTTAAAGTTTCCAAAGTGCTGCTATTTTTGGCTGCATACTGTAACACCCCGCTGCGAGGATAATGATCCCACCCAAAAACTTTTGGCTTGGCTTTAAAAACTGTGTGAAATATTTTCGCATTTTATGCTTTGCAAATTAATGCAAGCACCTCATTTCCTTTCATTATTTATTTATGGGGAGCAAATGTTTTTCTCTGTATCCATGCAGATGCTTTTTTCCCCTTCAGAGGACAAAGATACAGTAACCCAGGTGGCATTTCACAAAATTTAAAAAGAAAAATTCTAAAAAAAAGACTTTTTCACATTTCCTGTCCACATGCCCTCCCTTTAAATACCAAACTGAAAGAATTATCTTGATAGAGAGGGATAAAAATAGTTTCTGACTTGTTTTTCAATTATTGCTGAGTTTTCCATGTGAGGCATCTTTTTTCTCCAAAGAGATTTGCATAAAGTTTTATGGAGATTACAAGTACAAACATGCTTCAGCTGTTAATCTCTTGCCAGCCACCATTATTCAGGGACCAACCTCAGATATCTTCAAACATCCTGAATATCACTGTGACATTATATAACTGATAGAAAACAACATCAAGACAGCTTTGAGTTAAACCTCATTTCTGTCCCCGAAGGTTGCAAACATTCATAACTGTGCCTGTTTTTGGGAGGGGTTTCAAAGTATTGAACTGAAGCTGATCTTTAAGAATGAGTTTTCAAAAAAAAATGTAGAAAATGTTTATGTGCTTTTAATGAGCTTCCAATCAAATTTGCATTCTTTGGAATTGGTGCGCTCTTGCCAGTTATCTACAGTAGCTCGTCACACCAGTCACCAGACGTCACACAACTGCATTTAATTAAGCTGTATTCAAATCCTAACATAGCCAGACTGCACTCATTGTTAAGCTTTTCCCAAACCTTTGAATGTCTGTTGTACTAAACGTCCTCGAGACTGCATTGATCCTCTTGGGTACATTAACCTATCAATGCAGTAGGCACTGTGCATTATGATTAAGCACATGGAAAGGATCCACGTTCCTCACTCAGAGGTCACAGAGAGGCAGCTACCACAATGTCCTGGCAGCAATATCGATGTGATGGAGTTCATGCTATGCCATATCTATCATAGAGTATACTGTGATTAACTGTGGTCAGCAGTATCGTAGGGGCTATTAAACCTATATGGCACATATGGTAAGTGGGTCTGAGGTATTGATAAGAACACATGGTTATATAAGGGGAGCGAGCGGACAAGGAAATGGCCATCCGTCGAGATGCAGCGTAATTAAAGTGCAGGGAGGTGCTTGTGGTTATGACGGGCTCCTTGCTACGTTTCCCACTGACTTTCAACTGGACGAGGAAGGTCAGCACTAAGGTGTTTAGAGCAGTCCCCACAAATTGTTGGACTGAGGCTTGATAATCTCCAAGGCTTTAATGGATCTGAGATCTGTTTACCAAGTGAGTGCACCTTAGAAAGTCGTTTGGCAATTGTTTTACCCTCTAACACAATAATAGAACTGGAATTGGCTTCTTGATCAATGACATCAGTGGTTAAGTTGATATATTCAATAAGCGCAGCAACCTTGAGCCTCATAGAATCGCCGCCCATGTGTGCGTGCTTGTGCATGTCTCTGTGTGTGAATTAATGCATCGCGCTCCTGATGGGTACAGAAGAAATCATAATTTTTTACGGGACACATTTGTTTTAATTTCTCTTCAAAGTGGCTTTAAATTATTTTTGAGGGCGCCTCTCTTCAGTAGATTGACCCGTAGGATATTATATTTGTGAATGAGCATTTATTTGCATTCACAACAAAGTGCATAGTGCTGAGTAGCTACTGTGTGTTTATCTAACGCCCCCCCAACAGCTGTTTATTTGATCAAAAAAATCTGAATTTCTGTGGGTGCAGTAGATTCATGTAGTGAAGTAGATTCCTGTAGTGAATCTACTGTATAAAGAGGGTATGAAAAATGTTCTGCACTGTCTTGTCTTAAATGGGATTTTTTTTCACTACTAAAGCTGGGAAAAGCATGAGGGGGAGAAGGAACCCTGGCCTATCTGCCTAAGAGTGGATCTGAGGGCTGTAATGTTTACTCCGGTCTACTCTCGGGCATTAATGGTTGAATGGATAGGACTGGACATGCCTGAAGACTCAACCAGCCTCTAGTTCTGCTCCCAGCAAATCTCAACAGCCCCCATCTTAAGCTCAGATAAGCACCGTGGTCACTGCCCTCCGTAGACTTTGAACAACTCCCGAGTGTAAAACCCCTTTCTAATTTGTAGCTCATTTAGCAGATACAGTAGTTATGTGGTTTGCTAAGGCACCAAGAGACCAAAATGTGAGAGGAGGGAGGGAGGGAGAGATTTTATGACAATAATTTTGTTTCTAATATACGCAATATTAGAGGACACAAATAACTAATAGTTATAGGTAATTATTGTGTATAAGACTGTATGTTTTCAGGTTCTTTGGCTAACATAAAGTGAGAACAAAGGTGGAATGTCTATATGGTTTTATTAGTTTTTAACAAGAGCTACTTGTCACTTGTTATGCCGCATTGCAGCTCAGATGCAGCTGCAAAGTGTCCACCCTTTAGAGCCGTTTAAGACAGATTCTTTTTTTGTATGTCATTTCTTTGTCATCTTAATTTCACTGCAGTAGTATCCATAATTCACTGAGAATGTCTCCTTGTCTTTCCCATATGAAATTTTTTTTAAAAGTTCAGAGATGGATTCCCCCTAAGTTTCATGAAAAAAAGTGTCAGATTCTCAGGCGAACAATGAGAACACTATTACAAGACTTGGCACAGAAAAGCCTCAAAGGCCTTGGCACAAAAGCCTGTACAAATTGAGAAGATAGACGTGCAAACTCATTAGCTTACCAGGTTTCCAATCACAGCATTTTTTTTTTTTTTATATGCTGTATGGCTCCGTCTGCAGAGCTCTCATCTGATGATAGCCACTTTGCATGACTTCAAAGGACACAGTTATG
>VVHJ01036310.1:0-20027 GCA_015107715.1 Tylochromis polylepis | reverse complement strand
AGAAACCCACTAATTCTGACAACCTCCAAGAAGTGATTATGACAGAATGGGTTGCTATCAGTCAGGATTTGGCCCAGAAGTTGATTGAGAGCATGCCCAGTCGAATTGCAGAGGTCCTGAAAAAGAAGGGCCAACACTGCAAATACCGACTCTTTGCATAAATGTCATGTAATTGTCGATAAAAGCCTTTGAAACGTATGAAGTGCTTGTTATTGTATTTCAGTACATCACAGAAACAACTGACACAAAGATCTAAAAGCAGTTTTGCAGCAAACTTTGTGAAAACTAATATTTGTGTCATTCTCAAAACTTTTGGCCACTACTGTAGTTTAAAATCAGACGTGTCGTATGCACACGTGCAGGGTGAAAAGCGGTTATCTGTAAGAAGTAGAGTTACCAGTTTATATTCACTTTGGCTGCAGCTGGAGTCTTCTACTGACAAAGTCAATATCTATATTTGTGCGTTTGTTAGCAATGGAAGAACCAACAACCAACTAAGTTTTTATTTAAGGTCAATTTTGAAATAGTTGTTCTTTGCTTAAGGTTTTCCACTTTTGTTGCTGTAGTTTATGCTGGGTTTTACTCGACTGCAGCACTTCAAAAGTCATATTTACTAGTTGTTTAACACTTACATACAATTGTGAGAAGTTTATATACATTCATGGGCATTAATACTATGGTAATTTGAGGCTTTTAATCATTTTTTGAACTGTTCTTTTTCTAGAGTGGAATGATTGTGCAGCCTACATTTTTAATGATTTTTAAAAACAAGAATTGGATGCACAAGTTTGAATTTATTTTGGATTTTCTCTATTCCACACAGGGTCAAAAGTATACAAACAGGATCAAATAAATAATATTTAATTAAATACCACTTAGAAAGTTGTACCTTGCCTAGACCTTCCAAGGTGTTTTATAGGTTGCCATCAACAAGCTTTTGGCAAAATTCTGGCTCGATATTCTGAACAGAGTTAATTTTTAGTGGTTGGTTTCCTGGCACAGACCCGGCTTTAAAGCATAGTCCATAAATTTTCAAAGGGTTGAGGCCAGGGCTTTGAGAAGACCATTCCAGAAGTTTAATGTTAGCCTGCTCTATAAACCAGTTTTGATGTCTAAGTTCCAACCATCTTGTTGTTGACTTGAGTTGAATTTGAAGACTTTTGGAGTAGTTCTTCATTATTCTTTATTGTATGAGTGCCATTTGTAGCAAAACAGCTCCAGACCATGATGCTACCACCACCATGCTTGACAGATGGTACAGTGTTCTTAGGTTTGAAAGCTTGACATTTCCTCCTCCAAACATACTTCTTGTCATTGTGTCAACTGACCATAAAATGTTTCTTCAGAAGGTATTCACCTCCACGTAGGTAGCTGCAAATTTGATCTTGGAATCTGCAATTGTTTAGTAATTCTAAGAGACCTTCCCAACTTGTGTAAATCTCATATTCTCCTCCTTAGTACTTCACTGTATACATAAAAGAATATCTCTTATAGAATACGATTCATGGTTAAATATTAATCCAATACTACCTTCTGTGACTTCTTCTCCAGCACCGTTAACTTTATTAGTGCAGTATTATTCCATGCCGAGAGACTTTATTTTTTATAAGCAGTTGTATAAAGAAACGTAGGTACGCCCTTATTGCTTCCAGAGGATAAGTACCTGCTAGGTGCTGCTAATCCAAGGAACTTGATTAACTGACCACCAGTAAGTGTGGCCACCTCTATAAAAGCAGAATCTTTGGCAGTTTGTTGTTCTGGAGCAAGTTTGGCTTGTTTGGAATGGTTACCAGGAGAAAGGCCCTTTTTTTTCTTTTTTTTAAAAAATAAAGTACGTGGCCACACAGCTTAGGTTTGCAAGTTGTATCTGATCAAACCACAAGAGCTCTGGCATACTGTCCTTTGAACAGATGAGACCAAAGTGGAGATGTTTGATGAAAATGCCCGGTGCCACGCCCGGTGAAAACCAAACATGGCATACCAACACAAATACGAAGTACTGTAGAGTCGAATGTGAACACATCTGTCCCAGAACTAAAGTTTGCTGAAACTGGGTCATGCAACAGGACAATGATCCCAAGCACAGCAGCAAATCTAAAACACAATGGCTAAAAATTAAAAGAATCAAGCAGCTGCAATGGCCTGGTCAAAGTACAGACATCAAACTGATTAAAATGCTGTGAATAACCAAACCTCAATGAACTGAAGAACATTGTAAGGAAGAGTGGGGTCAAATTACTCCACAAAGATGAGGTACTGATAAAATTGTACAGAAAACAATTCAAGTTATTTCTGCTGAATGTGGTTCAGCAAGCTACTGAATCATGGACTGTACTTAATTTTTAAAAGAACTGTGGTCTTCTTATTTGAATGAATTTTCCCGGAGAAAATTCCTAGGGGATATTTTTGTTATCATCTTACCTGCATGACTGATAAGCTTGAAGGTGAAGGAGAGGGAAATATACAGGAGCTTCCAGGCACTTGGCAAATAACAGAAATGTAAATATTGCTTTGACCTTGTGGGTTAGAACTGCTAATGGTGTTAACAAGTGTGCTTTCTCTGTATCCGTCACCCATCTTATTTATCAGTGCTGGCATAAAACGGGTTTCGCTCTTCGGTGCTTACGTTGGCCCTGTCGTCAGTTTACAAAATACCAGCAAATTTGCCCGCTGTGCATGGGTGAAACCAGTTTCGCCTGAATGAAGGTGTATGTCCTCATCATATGTAGATGTGTGGTCACTGTATAAATCCACAATTGGAGACATGCTTTGCTAACAGACATAATTCTCGATATTATACATTCCAAAACCGAGGTACAACAACTGTTACCAACCAGTTTGGAACTACAGGCATCCCTGGTTTTGTTTTCTTATGAGACAAGAATGCAAAGCAGGTATTTCGAGACAAAGCGTCATGGGTATTTTGTCACAAATACACAAGACACACACAAAAAAAACAAACTGAGGCAGAGACTTGGTGTCAAGCCTGTAAAACACTGGATGTGAAAGTAAACAAGAAAACCAAAATGCACGTGTAAATCAGTGATAAATTAGAAAAACTGGCCTTGCTCAGAAGCAGCTCAGATGGATGTATGAATAGGGGTTCAAACCACATCTATCTATATGCTCTAATCAAGAGGTTTGAATAGAAGAAATATAGGATCTATTGTGAGCAGAGACTGGTCTCTGCTCATACCTGCTGGTGAATAGCAGCGCATTTCAAAATAAAAGATACGTAGAGCCCAGAGGACACTGATCAAACCGGTTTGCCATGGTTGCATACCTCACCTGTTGCACCAAAGTTGTCTCTTGTGATGATAATAATAGCTCTCTGCCTTTCAGTCTCCTTTCCTGCAATTGATCGACATTTTATCTAGAAAAGGGGGAAAAAAAACGGATCAGGTTAGAGTGTAGATTCTGAGTTCACAAAACCTCTTCCTACTACAGCTCATATGTGTTTGCTCTTGGGTGTGTAAGTGTTTGTTTTTGAGATATTTAAGCTGGATATATTCAGCAGTACTGTGTTCACATGACCCCAAACAAGGTGGAATAGGCCAGGTTTGCTTTTGACACTTGAGGTCCAACAAGTGGTGTCTACTGTTTTAGCAGTACATGGGAAAGGGGTCTTTTTTCTCTCTCCCTCTCTCTCCCCAAATGTCCTTACTCTTAAATTAGAACTTTATCAAAAAAAAGGGGGGAGGGTTAAAATCTCGTCTCCCATCTTCCTGGGAACAGCTATATCTGCGGGTCTTTATCAGACCAGATTTACTTCCACTGTAGGCTTTTAGGGTGTGACCTAGTTAGTAAAAGGTTATGTGAAAGCTTCCTGGATGTTGGAGCATTACTTTAAAATGAAAGGTATTTACTGTAACTCCAGATAGCACCAGTCGGTGAGGTTTTTACAAGCACCTCTGCAGATCACACTGCATCTTATTATAATGACCAAATCTTTGATAAAATAACTAAAGCTAACGCCTATCGTAAAAGCTTGTTTGGTGATAACAGTGGTAGTAATCGCTTGCCTCCCATTTATTTAGCGTTTCAGTTGGTGGAGATATGCGTAAAAAATGTAAAATGCAGGGAAACTTCAGGGAAACAGTGAGAGCCTCGTTATCACGCTGGGAGGGCGGAGATTGGATCATGAATAATGTATCGGGGTGGGAGGAGACAGTTTCGGGGTTGACTGTAGTTTAGTTGCGAGCGTCACGGTTTGTATTGAAGACCAAGGACATGGTCTGAATGGCTTTCTTTACAGTCACTGGAGGAAGTTTTCGTTCATCGAACACCAGGTAAGATCGATTTAACCACTCCACGTACTTCACCAAGCCAGACATTACTTTTTGTGTATGTGTTTAATATATTGTTGCAATCTGAGGAGTTTGCTTACTTAAGTTTGTAATCTGCGTTCTCGGCATGTGTCTTTTAATCCCAATTTAATGTAGATTTCATGGATTTTACGCACGCCGTGCGTCTGGATCGCATTCAGAAAGAAATCAGAAGGCTTGATTTCAGTGAAGTCGAATTGGTGTGACAAATGACAAACCACGGTTAATCTTTAAAGAAAGTATACTTTTAAAAGGAGGATGACCTTCATAAATTCCAGCCTATTTTTTATGCTCTGTTAACTCTTCAGAGAATGAGTTAATGACTGATGGATCACAACTTTTTGGGGAACAGTTTGACATTTGGTCAGTGTAGCAGCAGGTGGGGCAGTGTTTATGTGAAAAACAGCGGGTAGAGGAGGGTATTTTGTGTGGACGTGGGCCAGCGTCTACGACGTGGATTCAATCGATGGGGGCCAAAAAGCCAAACGGGGTTCAGCCATAGCGTGTTCATGTTGTGCCCTAAAGCTTGATCAGTTAATCTCACTAGTCACAACATGTTGGACAAATGAAGGAATCTGCCACAGGCTATTAAGAACCTGCTGTTTTAGGTCTGATGGTGCTGCACTGCTTCTCATCTTAGGCCTTTTTTAAAGCATTGGTCCTCTTTCTTGTTAAAAAAAAAAATCTAAATCCTTTGTCTTTACTGCAGTAGTAACAACTGTATGAGCCAGCATTCTCACAAGGGAATGATCCCGGTGCTGAATGCTCCCTGTGCGATTATTTACCACCACTGATGTGTACAAACAGAAGTGCAATATTATCCTGAGCTGAAATGCAGACCTGACACTCCTTGTATTCTCCCCTTTCATATTATTATTATTATTATTATTATTATTATTATTATTATTATTATTATTATACAAAGAGGACAATAGTCACAGGGAAGGGGACTGGGGTCAACTATGCAAACAGGGCTCAAATCTCAACCTGGCGCAAGCAACAAGAGGTGACAGAGCACAGCCTGTTCCCAGGATTGCTTTGACCCATATCTGACCTCCCACTTTTTTCTTTTCTTTTTAACGAGCATCAATAGAAATTGATCAAATCCGAATTTACTGTGGTAATCCCGCTAATCCAGGGACCCCTGAAGGGATTCTCCAGATGGTCTTGCTGCAACTCCTGAATCAAGGATTTCTTTCTGATAATGCAGCTCTTTCCTTTTCCTAATCATGCTGAACAGAAACCATGGCAAATCTTTAACATTTTTTGTCTTTCATTGGGAGTTTAGATTTATTTTTGACTGCCATGTGCATAATATGGATTTAGATCATTTCTCAGTGTCTTAAAGTAATGAAATAAACATTTCAAATCAGTGCCTCATCACCCTGTTATGTTCCTATTATGCATACAAACCGTTGCAAGGTGTTCTTCCTTGAACAGCTGCAGCCCCAGTTGTTCTTTCCCGATATGTAAATCTGCACTGAGGACAGTTTCTTCTATCCGAGAGGGAGAAGTGGTTTGACGTAGATGTATGTCATTAGGCAAAAGATCACCAAGATTAGCGAGCACACACTTTCCTGTGTTCTCAATGAGCTGTTGTATGTTTGAAAAGAGTGGGAGAACATCTGCTTGCCGCTGTATTGTTCCCAAGTGTTTTCCGCATTCAAGTTTTACAGATAGGTCAGTAATCATTTTTGTCATGTTGTGATATCATAACATGGAGTCCGGCTGCTGCTGTCAGTTCCTGATTTATGGCACCTGGCCTCAGTGAGCCTCTCTCCGATTCACTCCTAACATTTACTCAGCAGGCTTTAAATGTTTCCTGTTGTGAGATGAAAGCCACACCAACATCTCACCGAGGCCAGCTCTGCTTTCTTTCACCAGTCTGGCTTGTGGTGGATGACACAGTTTTTTTTTTCTTTGCAAAGACAAAAAAGGAAAGACCCGACAATCAAACACAGAACAGGAAAGAAGACCAGTTGACAAACTGCACAATCGATTGCTGAAGATTTGTTAGTAGTAGTTAGTCGAATGTGGATTAGGATATCTGGAGTGAGAGAAGGCTCACAATATGATCATTAGTCATTGGTCACAGCTTTCTAACCCTTTCTCTTTACTCCTTTCATCAGAACAAGGCATGGCTGGGAAGCCTTTCCGAGCCACCTACATCTGGACCAGCATCATTTCAAATCTTCACACTCGCGTGGAGGTCAAACGTCGGCGTCACAACCTGAAGTCTTACCATGACTGTTTCTTGGGTTCAGAGGCAGTGGATGTGGTGCTGGCACACATCACCCTCAACCGTTTTTTTGGTGATGAAGCAGTACCTCGCTATAAAGCTGTCAAACTTTGTCAGGCCCTCATGGACTCAAGGGTATTTGAGCCGGTGGGAATTAAAGTATTTGGGAAGGAAAAAAAGAAAACTACATTTGAGGACAGCAGTTTCAGTTTATACAGGTTCCTGAGTCCAGAAACCAACTCGTCTTCTACGCTGACTGGCACCAATTCCCTTTCCACTAATACCATTGAGAGCGGCTATGACTCACCGAGCATGGAAAGGAACAAGAAGGGCTATAGTCCACTACAGGAAAGGTACAGACATAAAGTAACTATTTCAGATGTAATCTGTGATTTGCTTAGCTTTCTTTCCTTTGAGGTAATGGTTAAATCCAGTTTAGCTTCAGATAGTAAGATTTCTAAAAACTGGTTTTGCATGACACAGAGGTTTTAAAGGCACAACATTCAATCATGCATTGATTTCACTAATTTTCAGTTTCAGTTGATAATTTTCAGTTACATGCTTTTTACCAAATATAATATTTTATAAATAATGATTGGGTAGATATAAATCATACTGATTTATCCCCCAAACTTTTGATTTGTTTTCTAATTGAGGGTTTGGGGAATGGTATTAACATAGTGCTTTTCTACTCTTATTGAGCACTCAAAGCACTTTCTTACTGCAGGCCTCTTTCACCTATATTCATACAAGCACCTTATTCTATGCCTAGGTAGTTTTAACATAACAGTCACACACTCACACTTCGGTAGAGTCATCGGGAGCAACAGTATCCTGGCCAAGGATACTTTGACATTCCAGACCTTGAACCATCAAGCTCTCAGTCAGTAGCCAACCCATTCTACCTCCTGAGCCACAGCCACAGATCCATAATGGCGTGATTGTCTGCATACTGAATGTAAAGCTGAGCACAAAACGAGAAAACAGGTGGAATGATTTGTAGGCTAATACAGATCAAGTTACCACCATCAGCAATTAAGGTGTTATGTTAATATGCAAGACCTGTTTTATAACATATACGGCAGTATTTCTTGGGTGACTTCCCAATCGTGACTCGCTTTAGAAACACAAAATTGTACACTTTCATTTTATTTTATTTTTTTTACATTTATTTAAGCTTTATTTAACCAGGTT
The DNA here is from genome assembly GCA_015107715.1 of Tylochromis polylepis. Classification (NCBI taxonomy): domain Eukaryota; kingdom Metazoa; phylum Chordata; class Actinopteri; order Cichliformes; family Cichlidae; genus Tylochromis; species Tylochromis polylepis. The sequence goes on along the minus strand of VVHJ01036310.1, from coordinate 12,269 downwards.
AACCACTGAGATCAAGGATCTCTGTTACATGGGATACCTGGCCAAGAGGGAAGCAACACTGATGCATAAAAACAAACATCAGATTAAATTAACAATATAAAAACTTGCTCACATAAAACACTTGCACACACTTGAGGTAAACTGTAATGATTTCACTCAAACTTTAAACTTCTTCAGTGTAACAAGGGCATAAAGTCGAAGTTCAGATTTGCTGCCAAAATTGATATATATTTTTTTTTTAACTCAATTCAGTTTGTATCCTCGGGACTACAAATTGCAGGGCATCCATAGATGTGACAGAGCCAGTCTAGCAGTTTCCCCCCAGCTGGCATTTGGCTTTAACTACGCTCAAATAATGGCACCAAACATCTCATCTAACTCGGCATGAAAGCATATTAACAAATATCATAGTGAGCATCTAAAATTTCCTTCACCTTGATGCTGGAGAATTCAGAGTTTTACAGAGGCTGTTAGGATAGTAAAGGTTGGCAGAATGCATTAAGCATACGGCGCTAACACATGGCCTCAGCACTTTGTGTTTACTCTCTTTTGATCTCTTTAAAATCTGATGTTGTTGTGGGAGGGACAGACATGGGCAGACAGCAGGCCTGATGGCTGTAATGAGAGATGAAAGATTCAAAGGAACCATATGTTCTTTTCGTGTTTCAACAAGGCTTTTCTTATTTGCAGCATGGGTTAAGTCAGTCTTAAAAGGTATAATTAAAAAAAAACAGGAAAAAAGTGGCTTTTGTTTCATGGAAATCCAGTTTGTCCTCTTTAACTTCAGTCAGAAATAGCTTATTTTTGGAGAATACGCATTTTTTTAAACGAAATATGCACAATCAAAACAGCAGCAAACTGTGACTGAATCAGACATACTCCATAAAACATTTGTTTACTGATGCCACTTCTGTTCCTGTAATATGTCTGTTTATTTTGCCTCCTCTATTTTGACTGATTGCTGTTATTACGCAACTCTGCAGGAAAGAAGCACAAACAACAGACAAATCACTTGAGGACGTGCTGGGAAACCTCAACCTCAGCTCGACAATTACCCCGCAGATGATCAACCTCGGCCTCTCGCAAGAGCGTAAGTTGCCTTCTGTCTGTGGTGAGCGTGACATAAAACAGGCACCGTGTTTTCACGCAGCATACGACTCAGCATTCTACATGTGTCTGTGTATTTGTGACTTATATGGTGTTTTCACAGTTGTAGATGAAGTGTGGCACCAGCAAGCAGTGTTCAGACTGTTGCAGTTAATAGAGCTCCCCCTGTTGGAGAGCTTGTTAGAGGGTAAGGAGACATCAAGGCCTGCCCTACATGGCATGGACAGCGACCCAGACCTGTTGTATACATCAAGCTACCTAGACAGAGAGGTTCTGAAGGCCTTCAGTGAAGCCCAGTAAGTCCACTCATTTTTTCTTCTTCGTCGTTTTATAAATGTTGATCAATTCACATGAGTGTTTATGGTGATCTGTTACCTTTGTTAGACTTTAAGACCTTCACGCCATGCCCACAGTCTGCTGATACTCATTTTCTGCTGCTCTACAGACGTAGAATGTGTATAAAATGGCACAGCATGTCTATTTGCACTTGTCCTGCTCTTTAACTTAAAGGAAAACGCTAACCAACTGAGCACTGATTTTTTTTATTTGGTAGTAAAATTATGTGCAGATGTAGAGATAAGAGTCATTTTAATAATGGTTATTCATTGGAACTATGTAGAACTGTGTCCATGCATTTACATGTAGTAGTTAGATGCACACCACAAAATTGCAAAACTATAGTTTGACTTCAGACTGTCTTGACCTTTGTTCGTTAATTCTAATAATAAAATTCCAAATTCACATATAAATATTAAATCATAATACTTTCATCTCTTCAGGGCTGATGAGTGGCTGTCAGGAGCAGTGGACTGTCTGGAGTTTCTGCCTGATGAACTGGTGGTGGAGATCAGTCGAGGTCTGGCTGCCTGTGGAGATGACGTGATCCTGTGTAAAAGACTACTGTATCAAGTCCTGACTAAGCACTACGGACACACACAACAGCCACCTCTGCTTAGCAACCACATTTTTGATATCCACTCCGGCATTTCCGAACTACTCGGTAAGAGAAGGCTCTGTCAGATCTTTTGCACAGATACAAGTATATAGTGATAAATGTGAATTAGATCTTAGGTTTATGTAACTGTTTGCATTCTTGCCTTTTTAATGCAACTTTTGTATTTTATCGACAGTGAACGGGAAGCAAGAGCAAGCTGTGGAAGCGCTCCAGCTGAGCCTGAAGCTGCAGGACTCTCGCAGCAGGGAGGAGCTGCGTCGGCTCCTGAGATTCATGTCTGTTGCAGCCAAACCGGAGGAGGTCAAACTGCACAAAGAGGTCAGCACTAAGTGTGTATCTTGAGTGAGTGTGTACAGTTTTGCTGGCTTTTACTAACCCTAGATAATTCTCGTAGATTGAGAACAGAATGGCAGTGAAAAGGTCTTTCTCACGTGCCATTGTCTACAGCAGAAGACTCTCTAAAGGAAAGGTGGACTTGATGGTTCTGTTCATGATGGATAACCACTGTGATCTGTTCAAAGTGAGTGTATCCAGTTTGTCTCTTTGCTAGTGTGTGTTCAGTGCTGTAGGAGGGATGTTATCCTATGTTTTTTACAGCCGCTACAAACAAGTAATAACATATTTGTTTGTAAGAGAAGTTATAATATTTTGCTGTCTCTCCCACCAGATTCCTGTCTCACTGCACAAGATGGTTAGTGACAGAATAACAAATATTGTGAAAGGGAAGGATCCACATATGTTGACAGGTTTGCAGATTTTTACCTCCCACGGTTATCATTGCGTACATTTGGATAGTTAACTGCCATTTCTGTCACTGGGGGCATAAAGAGGAACTAATTTTTTGGTTTTCTGTCTCTCTTAACTCCAGGATCAGCGTACTCCACAAGAGTAAGCACTGAGGTGTATTCACAAAACGCACGAAAAACCACTAAAGAGGAGCTTGTTTCTTTATTGCGGACAGTCCACGAGAGCCCTACACTCTCTGATAAAGAAAAGAGACGGCTGCTTGGACAGTTTTATAAAGGTCATCCGGAGATTTTTGTTCAGTACTTTGGAAATAAATTGTCCAGCATCAACATGTTGTTACAATAATATTTATTAATTTAAAAAGATCATATACTATAAGGCAAAGAACAAAACAGCCAATGCAATCCAGATGATGTGAAAACGTCTATGTCAGCGAGTGGATTTTATTCATGTAAATAGTTTAGACTACTGAACGCAAATGTGAATCTTAATAATCTTCATTATTTAAGGAACTTGACATTTTCTTTTGGTGCAGGACACTAACATGAAGTTTTAAATGAAACTTACTTTCCAAGAAAGACAAAATGAATGAGTGTTCTTTAGTGATTTTTTTCCCCCTTTCTCACTGCAATCCATCTTGATGGCTTCACGTTTTGTAGCCAGCAAAGGGCAAATCTGCTTGCCAGATTCTTTTTTTTTTTTTTTTTTTTTTGGAATGGATGGAAATGTTCCTTGTGTTTGTGCAATAGAAACAGTGTTACCAGTAAAAATGTTCTCAATGTGATGTACAGTATAGCTATGTGTGAGTAACCCTCAAACGGAAATTTGAAACTGGAAATTTGAAAGTCTGATGTTGAACTGTAGTAGACAATAGGACGCATTCATGAGAATCGACCCTCTGGGTTTTTGTTTGTCGCATCACATCAACAAAACAGATGTTTGTGCTTTTTTCTTTTGTAACTGAAAACCTTAGCTGCATTTTAGTGGCAGCTTCAATGCCTTTTAAGTAAGGTTCAATAAAACCCTTCACACGAGACAAGGAAATTGCTTCCATATTTCTACGGAACAGTATAGAAAATTAAGAAGGATCTAAAGTTCATAGATTCGACACAAAATGTGTTTAGATGGAACAAACAACAAAAAAAACCCCCCAAAACAAATGAAAAAACAAAAGAAAACAAACAACAAACAAACAAAAATCATCAGTGTTCCAGTTGTTAGTTTATTTTCAATGATTATTTTTGTATTAAAACAGACCGTTGCATTCATTTTTAATTACTTGAAAGTACTTAAATTTAATGTTGCTTTCAGCTGAGTTTAAGAGGAAATGTGAACGTTTTCATCCTGTTTGTTAAATAAGAAAGTAAATGGTTACCAACTCCTGAGATAATTTGCAGCTAGAACACTAAATTACAAAACTTCTAAAATATCTGTAATAATTTGAAACTACTAAAAGCTGTAAGAGAAGACCGACAACTACTTTACTTCATATGCATTATGTGCATCATATGCATTGTGTTTTTGTTTCTGTAAGAATTTGCGTTTTATGATTTTAAGACTGTATGTTGCTAAAGAGCACACAAAGTTGTGCTAGGGAGAAAAATACCTTCTGAGCACCATGTGAAAACAAGCAGCTGGTTGATATGAAAAATGTTTGCTTATATACGATGTTTTTGGATTTGTCATAAAATGAAGATCTGCTTGATAGTGACAGCAAAATGCTGCTAACCAACAGATTGCTTGACTCTTTAATTATTATAGACAAAACATTGAATCTTTCACAAAAATTGTGAAGTTTTATATTGTGCCCCCTGCTGGTAATCAGTCACAATGAAGCGTTACTTCAGTTTCAAAGTCAAAAAAAAAGAAAAAAAAAAAAGAAGCACACTCGGTTTAATTCGTTCTCACTTTTATTGAAAGAAATTGTGTTTCCTCCAGTTATCTGAAAAAAAAAGAAAAGAAAAAAAAGGGAGCTTGCTTCCACTTTGCAATCCCTCAAACAAACATGGCCAAAACTGAGAGGTGTGCCAAAATCAAAGGCTGAATTAAAAATTTTGTACAGTAGAATGGTCAGTCTTTAAAAATAAGAACTGTTGACAAAACAAAAGCCACAAAAACACTCAGGTGCGAAGACTTTCTGTAGGTTTGTGTGTGTACGCTTCTCTTCTGTACCGAGATCAGCTGATGTATAATCTGTCATGTGGACATGTACATTTATCCTATAGGACCAGCGGTTAAGATTACATTCTCTTAGTTTATCGAATCCTCTTCTGTTGGCGTGCGCGGTAGATGTCGTGTATGGGAGGAGCAATCGCTCCTTTATCATCCTCCTCGTCTGAGTCTGCGTTAGGCCTCTTGAGTGACTTGGCAATAGTGTGGTTCTCCATGGATCCATTGCCCTCCCCTCCGACATCAGGCTGTCTACCAGTGATCAGCTCTACAGCAGCATCAACAGCTACAAAGAGCAGGGGTAATAAAACAGAAGCAGGTCAAATAAAAAGTACAACAACACGTTAACACACAATTAGGCCGTTTATAACAGCTGCTCTGTCACTACAGCATCCATCACCACAGTTTTTCTCCTAATGAGACTAAAAATAGAAGAAGTTGTATGGATTCATCCTAAATGCTGACTTACTCTCAGGAAGTGTGCATCTCCTGAAAGTTTCCATGAGCTCATCCACTTGAACAAAGGGACCCTGCAGCAACAAACAATCACACACTCTTTTGAATCCAAGCAGCAAGGAGAGGGAAGAAAAACTGTTCCTAACATCTTTTATTCATTGCCAGTAAATATGAGCTTGGTAAGTGTTAAGCTGCTGCTACTAACAGTGAAGCACGTAGGCGGAGGGAGCAGCTTCATTAGGACGACAGCAGCTGGGGGGACTGGGAAAACTCCACCAGGGACAGGGTGTAAACCTGGAGCTGCAGGGAGAAACACAAGAAGCTACGTCAAAGATGAATCCTTTCATGCTTTACGCAGCAGAGAGAGCAGTGGAAAGATGCACCATACTCGTAGGTTTACTGGATTTGAGGACTACGTACGGGCAAGGTGACGTGGCTGGAAGGGGATCATCTGATTTGTGTCTGGTTTGGGGTACTCAGGTTTACGGTCAACTTCGTCCTTTAAAGCAGGTACAGAGGGTGCCACCACAGTCTCTGGGAGAAGTGCTGCCAGTTTGGCACGTGACACATCCTACAAATAACACGCAGATACAAATTAAGTATCAGTTCATGTCAGCAGAAAAGCTGGAATCTGCTTATTCTGGCAGCAACGGACACCGCAATGCCAAATGGGAAAACACACACCTTGTATCCAAGGGCTTTGAGTTCACTGGTGGAGCAGGGATAGAGGTCCATAAACTTGTATCTATCTACGAGTAAGGCCGTTTCTTTGCCCTCGTATTCATCCTTAAAGGCCATGAAACGCCTGCGCTCAACTTTCAGAATACTGGCTAAGTCTCCTATGTTGCTCTCGAAGGCAAGGAACCGGGCCCAGATCTCACTGAGGAACAAAACACACATCACAGTTAATAAACATGGATATCGATTGTTATGACACAAACGTACACACATACAATTTATTCAATATTTGACATTACCCCGATTTTTCTGGTGATAAGCTTCCTGAGGTGAGGACACGTTCAAACAAAACCCTGGTGTTGTTATCCTCTGAAAGCCAAGAAAACAAAACAACAAACAAAAAAAACTCATTATTTACAATAACAGGAGACATCTTTGCATTACAAAGGAAGAAACTAAGACATTACTATTTCTTTGATATCAAAAGTAATCCACAAAACGTGTTACGTACCATTGAGGTGTGAGAGGTAATCGATGTATGCAAGGATGTACTCTGGAACGTCACCATACTTCTTCAAACCAAGCTCAAAAATTTTAAAGGCCACTGATTTATCCTTTTAACAAAAAAACAACAACAAAAAGCTCTTAGACCATATGTGTGTGTGTGAAAAACACACAGTTCATATACTACACATTTAATCACGTGTTCTTACCTTGCTGCAGTAGTATTCCATGAGTGCTGCGGTGACGTACACGTGGTGGCGTGTGCGTGGATCTTCTCTGGCTTTTTTAAAGATGGTGCGACCTGATTTGATGCCCTCGGCTCTCCTGGCGAACTTCATGTACTGGATGTAGACCAGTGTGGGGTCAATGTCTTCAATCGCCAGCAGTTTATTATAGATGCTGTGGACCTTTTCGTACTTCATGCGACTCTAAGACAGCAGAAAAGGAAATGTGCCGATAAGCCCACATGCCTCTTTCGGTCTAGGTTACAGTATGTGCAGAGTTCGTAAATGGACCCTCACCTCCTCGTAGTCAGCAAAAGCAAAGTACAGAAGCATGTTCTTTTTCAGAAGAGTCCCGATGGCACGTTCATAGATGTTAGCTGCCTCATCGCTGAACAGCTTTGAGTTATTCATGTCCTGAGGGGTAGGGGAAGAAATACAGACTTATGGGACTATTTGAGCTGAAGGTTGGCTTTCTTTGAAAAATACTTAAGAGCCTTTAAACAAATTTACATAAAATTTCACAATAATAGGGTTCATCTCTCACCCCTTTCTCTGCCAAAAGTTTGCTGGACTGCTCCAGGTACTGTGCTGCCTCATACCATATGTCAGGATGGTGGCCCAGGACCAGCAGGCACTGTTCATAGGCAAACATCACTGCACCACAAAACATAAGAATTAGTGACTAAAATATTGGCTCTTCAACAACTGAGGTTCAGTGCGTCTCAAGCATGAACAAGGAGAAAAGTGTCCTTGATGTAAATATGTGAAAAATTGTGTATGTTTCTGTTCTGTGTCCTGTTTGTTTGTATATATGTCTTTCTGGCTGCTGTTACAACCAAATTTCCCCTTGTGGGACAATTAAAGGATTATTCTATTTTAAGTGTCAATCCGCGCCCTCTAGTGGCTTCGATCCCACATGTCACACATTACCTACTGACTACGGTTCAAAAAGCACTTAAAAAAAAAAGACATACCAGCATAATAAGTGGAATTACAGGCCTCCCGAGACATACACAGACTAAGATTTATCCACATTACAGCTTGGCCACAAACAGTTACCTCTCTTTGTAATGAGGGTCTGGTCTTCTGTGCGCAGTGGGTTGCTTTTTTCCCACTGAATGTACTTCTTCCACATTTCAACCTGCTGCGCTTCCTGAGGGGAGTTCTGGGGTGGTACTGATGGTGCATTCCTGTCCAGCCCTTTCATCACTGTCTCATACTCCTGAAATATGGAAACAATACAGAAATCTATATTAGTTTTACAAACAGAGTACACAGGACAAAGGACTGCACGTAGGTCTGTGCATACTTGGGACACTGTGCAATATCTCACCTTAGCTACTCTCCTGGCATTCATGTAGTCTCTACTTCGATCCTCAATCATCTTTTTGGCCAAATGTACATTGATACCCTGTTTGTGAGACAGACAAGTCAGTCTACCACTCACTTGGTACTCATGTTGAAAAACCTTAAACTCCATATGAGAGCAGAAAAAGGTGGACCACCCGCCTCTTCATATTTGCTATAATCTCTCCAGAGCTGTTCAATGTTGATCATAGGGTTCACGCAGCCTCTCTGGTACACCCGCCGTACTGCGGTGATTCGCTGGTTCTCTGCATATGAACCCACAGCCTCTCTAACAAGACAAAAATTTCAACATTAAAGAGCTGCTAACACAGCTAATTAACCCTTAAGTCATGAAACGAAAAGCACTTACACTCCCTTGAGGAAATTAATGTAGTCCACCCAGATCTGAAAGAGTAATGCACAGCTGTTATGCAATAGTAGTTTAAAAAAAAAACAACACTCATACCATTGGTACAAATATATTTGTTCAGATTTGCATACCTGATATGACATAATTTCCATGCCAATTTTATCCAGGGCAAAGTCGTAAGCCTGGGCCATTTTCTCTCTGATGGCAAGAAGCGTATGGTGTAAAATTGTATGGCAGTAAATAAATGCACAATAAAACAATGCAGCTTGTCATCTTACTTGTAGCTGGGAAGCTTTCCTTTGGTCTCTCGAACATATGAGAGGTAGCATTTCCACAGGTCGATGTGCAACACTTTCATTAGGCATCTCTGAAACAACTACAGGGGCCAGAAGATGTTAGATAACAAAACAGATTGAAACGCACTTTTACATGTCATATATAGTCACAACACTTTCTCTTAACTATTTGACTTTGGATGCAGATCATCTGTTTACAGTGTAGCAGGACTGCTACATTTAACTGCATGAAGTTAAACCCAGAATACCAGATTTGTTCACGTTCAAATCTTAGACCTAGAATTTATTTCATGTATATCAATTTATTGTTTTTAAGTGGCATAAATGTCCAAAAAGTCAAAGAAAGACATATAGACACACTGAAACTTGCTAGTGTGGAAACCCAGTGAGAAGAAAAGGATCAAACAAAAAAAGTCATCAATTGAGTTCTAAAAAGTGAATAACCCACTTCTAACATTTCAAAGACTTATTACTGATTTATAAAATTAACATTTTCTATTTAATCATCATTTCCAGGTGCTTTTTAATGGGTACTATAATTGTCTGTATGCGTATTCCCTTTGAAATCAGAAACTATACTTAACTAGTGTATTTAGGAACAGTTATACCACCCTTCCCAGATTTTAAAATTTCACCTTCAGATTTCATGAGTGAGGCGGACACTTACCTTTTCTACCTTGTCATAGTTTTTAGCCTTGATCTGAAAATAAGAGTGTAATGCAATGTTAATTTTTGTGTACTTTTATGGCTTATCGGAAACATGCATTCATGCAAATGTAACAACCATTCACAAACGCACGCACACACACGACCTTAAAGATCAACAAAGTGAAATTCACACAAGAATGACAAACTACTTTTAGAAAGGGGTTTATTTTCATTGCAGTTGTGCCACATTACCCATAAAAATACTGAAATTGGACTTCAGGATGAGAAATCCAGCATTCAGAGGAAAAAAAAAAAGGCCTTTTCCCACATAGCTCAAAGCCTCAGGTGTGCTCGATCCATTAGTAAAAATTTGCAGCGATGAATTCCTTACGGCCTACTACAGATGAGCTTAAACCATCATCCAGTACATAGAGGTAAGGCTGTTATTTCTGTGGCATAAGCACTGTAAACATTTGTAAGCACATCCATTTTATCCATAGTGCAATAATAAAAATGTGAAAAATTATTTTAAAAGGGGGAGGGGTGTTGCTGAATTAGGCTTATGGTGACAAAAACTAATATTTTGCATGGCAACACTGAGAAAGCACAGGTCACTGCTATAACATGACTGTACTTGGTGAGGCTTAATTATGTACAAAGTCACCGAGATGTCATGAAAAGTCCTGACACTGCAACTTAGAGAGTTTACAGATTTATGTTAATATTTACACAGAAATGTGGACCAAATTCCAAACTAGTTGATTTTTGCGACCTATTAAACCAAAATACTACGACTGCAACGTTCCTACGGCTGTAAGGCCCAATGTAACTGCACTGGTATTTACAAATGTCATGCTAAACCTAAAAGAAAAACTTTAAAGTAGCAAAATAATAATAATTCAAGGTAAACTACAATTAATGAACAAAATGGTGCAACTCAATTTTCAAATGACAACTTTGTAAATTTTTTCAGTCATTAGGAAATGCCTTAACACCCTTAAGAAATAACCTACACTTCCTACGTTTAAAAAAAACAAAAACAAACCCCAGACATAAAGCACCAGTAAAACTTTAATAATAAAAGAGGAAGAGTACAGTGACATGTAAATCTTTGGACAACTCGTCAAAATTTCTGTTACTGGCTGTAACTGAGTAAAACTGAACTCCAAAAAATATTAAGATTAAATATTATATATTCTTTAGAATATATATATATGCCACAGTTAACAAAACTGTTCTTCTAATCTAAATGTACTGCTCAAAAAACAAAAATCTAGGGAACACTTAAATCACACATCAGAGTTTGACGAAATTTTCAAGTAAAAAAAACAAACGAAACCCTTTACTACCAAACACTGTAATATGTTGATAATAAAATGATGTACCAAGGCAGTGGAACCTAAAATCAAACTCTTGAGTTATTTAAGCAAGCTTTGATATAGGAATATAAACAGCATAAGATTTAATACTACAATGTCTAAGCTTTCTCAAATGTAGTGTATTTGGTTGGGTTACTTGCTGAAAGGGTTAAGTGTGAGAGAATCACAAATAGCTTTGTCAACAAAAGCTTTTACTAGAGCTGATGCAAATCATGTTTTTGTGTAATACTGGAACAGAGAAGTTACATAATGTGCACAAATTACACTGCAGAGATGTTGTGTTTGGATGTATCTGCCTAGGTAGTTGCAGAAAAGCTCCTCCTGATGTTTAACATGCTACATCCCTTTTTACACTAGGTTGCATAATCGCCTCAAGCACAAAATTCAACTTGAGATGACTTGCTGCAACACACCTTTTTGTCAAAGCTTCCTATCAGCTTACTTTAACTGAAAAAAAAGAAAGCTCACAAGAAAAACCTGAATTATACAAACAGCTTAAAGTAGAGAAAGCACTTTAAGGCAGAAGATTAGTAAAGCCACATAATTTCTATTTAAAAAAATAAATTGCAACTTCTTCACTATTTGTTGAAGATAACTACACTGAACTTTCCTCTGGGTGACCTAGTTTCCAAGAAATGCAATCAAAACAGCCCTAATGTATTAAAGTGGGGATTTTCTAAGTGTCCAATTTTTGAGGTCCACCATCCTCTAAATGAATACAGTACTGGCTGGTATCTTTCAACACTGCAGTTAAGGTAGTGCAAATCTGCAATTCATATGTGAATACACAGTAGCTCAACTGCATTTAGTTCCCATTGTCATAAAGGTTATACAGGAGGATCCACTCTGAGAGAAAACAAGACACGAACTTAACAAACGTATGCACTCTTTTCCCTGTTGTTCCCTTTGTTATAGCACAGGCTGTTCATACTGTATAACTCAAACAATCAAGTAAAGTTAATGCACCCTGAAGGAGACCCAAAGGCCAAGTAAGTTAGCCTCATGCTCTTCTTACAAACTGCATGTAAAATCTTTTGGTAGGGAAACCTCAGTCTAACAGTTAAAAACAGCTGGTTAGTTTCACTATACAGTGTCTATATTAATCAGACAACTTTGAATTTTAATCAATGTGCTGGCTCAACATAAACCCAATTGAGCAGTGGTCTCTAAAACTAGGTCTTCAAAAGTGGTGAGTTATGAAGAAGACATGCTATGATCTGCACAGAGCAAATGAGGCCTTTAGAAAATGTGCCTAACACACACACAAAACAGTGGAAAGAATTTTGCATCCACTTTAAGTGAAGAACACTATGGGGGTTTCCAACCATTTAACTCTTTAATTTTTTTTTTTCTTTTTTAAAGCTGAGATCATCCTCCACATACTTACCA